>JAMKQA010232143.1:0-12837 GCA_024699735.1 Posidonia australis
GGGCCTTTTTATAGTGGTCTCTAGGGAGGTTACAAAGGGGTCTTGCAAACGAAAAGCCTCGAATATTCGTTGGCATATTCGTTTGCAAGAGTAACAGCCCGGAAGGTGGAAGGTCAGCAGCCAGAGCTGGGCGCCAGGTTGGTGCGCCAGCCCTGCTCACAAATGTCTGATTTGGGGCTCGGTTTAAGGGCTGATCGCATCCAAAGCAACATAAGATACTCATCTCCGGGTTACCTCAAAATCGGGGTGTCTACAATGTGTTTATGTTAGTGGCTTTGATAGAGGGAACTTTGACTGTTTTCTTTGTAGATACAGGTCCATCTCATTGAATACAATTCATATATTTGATGGGATGTGACACAGGTGCTACCACTATGGCATCATCATAGGTTGCATCTTTCCATTTTTCTTCCCACGTGTGCAAGGAGGACATCAGTGAGTTTGTTCATTCGATCTGTCCCCCATCCTTTCTGCACTTGTTCCATAATCATGTTGTGATTTTTGGTCATTTTGAAAGCTTTCTACTATTCTAGTACAAGATTAATCACATTTTCTTATTCTCACCCAATTGCTGATTGGATTTGATGTTGGTTTCTTTTCCTTTCTGTCTTTCTTTGTGTGTATGATCTAATGCATGCATTATCTTCTGATTTTATATCTTGGATTTCATGTTTAGTGTCTATGACCATGCTGGTGATTGGGTCGTGCGTGTCGTGAAGGCACTTGCACGAACTGATAAAGCCACGACAAATTGGTAAATTTGAGGAAGGATCTCAACTCCAAAACATCGAAGCAAAAAACAAAACATAGAAGGATAATGAAATGAAGTTGCCACTTAGTCTATTTTGAAAATGGAAAGACAAGGAAAATCAAATGCAAGAAAATGCGATGAAAGCAATGTAAACGTGCAAATATGATAATCCGTGCCAAGTAGATGTGACACATTGATCATTGTGGGTCAAAGAAATGGTAAGGACTCCTGCTATGCATGGGGAAGGTGTTAGGCACCCCCATAAGTCCAACGAGTCGGTCTCTCAAGGTTTGATTTGCTCGCATGTGTGGCTAATGTAGGCATGAGAATGCCAAACATTGTATGCCCTTGGCCAATAATACTTGACGCCATGCAATGATGCGTAAGACATGTAGATGAATCGAATTAGAAGGCGAGAAAACTCAAGAGAGGTGGCAAAACCACAAAAAAATGCTCTATTAAATTGTTTGAGTTTTGAATCTGGGTTTTTGCACTGGATGATCGCACGAGACATATTTGCTATATTACAGCATGAAAACAATAAAAACGATTGAGTAAACAATGACAAAGCTAGAAAAGACATCATAGAACACACAGGATTGATAAAATCTAAAGGATGATGCATGCATCACTTTCCCTGCCTCCACTTGCACGACTTGGACATCTTTCGAGTTCAATAGCTATGGAGAGGGTCAAGAACCTTAAGAATCCAACCACAACTCACAGTGGATGGAGGGGAAGTAAGCGAAGAAGGAAATGATGCAATGTAGGACGTTGAGCCAGTTTGTCATGGAGGAGAATAGTCAGTTGAAATGGATGGCCAGAGAGTCGAGACATCATGGGAGAGTCAAGGGTAACTAGGGCAATGTAGAGATGAGTCTCGTTTGAGCTCAATAGTCAACCTCACTTGAATCCATGAAATCATCCCAATGTAGTATGCATGGATGTAGAGGAGAAATCAAGAAGAAACTCGACGTAAAACCAAGCAAGAATAGTTGGAAGGATGCCTCACAATAACAACATTAAGCCAAGGAAGATTTACTTACCTGTGTGAGACTTGGATGTGCTCTCTAACAATGGGACTTGTGGCCATGTTCTTCGAAGTTCAGGCAGCGATGGTTGGATGCAGAGGTGGTTGAGGAAGGCTAGGCAATTTTTGGTCATGGAGGGAGGCTCTCAATCTCACTCTCACATTGGAAGGTAGGGTGAAGGTGGAAGAGATGGTGCTCAGGCTAGGGGATGCTCTCGGGCTTGGTGGTTGTTGGTTGTGTAGGTGTATGGATGATGGTGCAGGGGAGTAAGGGTGCTATAGTGCTCCAACAGGAAGGACACCTGAGAGCATAGTGGGAGTAGAGAGCAAGAGAAGCCAAGATTGCCGAGAGCGACCAAGAGAGGTACTAGAGCCGAGGGAGCATTCTCGTAGGCGGTGGGTGCTGTTTTATAGAAGAATAGATGCATGCTGGTTGTTGATGAATAACAGTTTGTGTAAAGGTATGGTTTGGATTGGCATTTAGGGATAGGATTGGCATTTGGATCTTGAGATAGGGTCATGATAGTCCCAACACACCATGATGCATGCTTAGATCCATGTAAGCCCATGAGGACGAAGAGTTGGGTGTTCCATTAGTGGAAAGGACCAATCAATCTTCTACTGAAATTAATCTGGCATAGGGCACTTCACTAGCATTTTGCACTAGATAAAGACACTGGTTAGTTATGCTTGCTATTGCCGCTAATGAGGTGCACCTATAGGTCGCGTTGATGAATCTTGTTTGACCTATTGTTGGGCTTGCTTACTGGATCTTCAGTCTGCTTCCTAGGGTAATTGGGCCATGCATGGGTTTCAGGTTTATGGTGTGGCCAAGGCTTTAGGGTTTGGGTAAGCTTGGGATGTTGGGTTGGTTTTAGAGAAGTGGTTGGGTTCACCACGACTAGAGCTTGTCCTTCTGGAGAAATCATTCAATGAGCAACTACAAAACCAGGGTGTCTATAGATGCTTCTCCTTGAGCGAGATCAAAGAAAATGAGATGGATGCTCAGGGTTAACAAGACACCCTGTTTGAGTCCACGATAGAGTGAAGTTGCTATTGGTGATGAATCATTTATTCAATAGATGCATTGAAAGTCATGACTCACTGTTGAGATGCAAATGCGGATGCAAAAACAATGTTGGGATGCAAATGCTAAAGCGATATTCGTGTTTATGCACAATGAAGATGTGGATGCCTGATGCAGTATTGATGATGTGGGGGCATGATGATGTAGAGTTTATGCTGAGTGATAATACCATGAGATGTAATGTGGTGTGATGATGTTGAAATGTTGATGGGGATGTTGAATGCTAATGATGATGCGATGTAATGAAATATCAGTCAACTGGATGAAAATGGACATTTTCCCAAAGAGTGAAGCTATGATGATGTGATGGTGGTCGGTTGGACAGAAAGGGATGTCTGCCCAATAAGTGAAGCTACGATGATGTGATGGTAGTCAACTAGACAAAAAGAGACGTTTGCTCAAAGAGCGAAGCTGCAACAATGTGATAGCGGTCGGCCAAACGGAAAGGGATGTCTGGCCAAGAAGCAAAGTTGTGACGATGTGATGACAGTCGGACAGATTGAAAGGGACTTCTGCCCGAAATGTGAAGCTACGATGATAGGAGCCTTGAGTTTTTACTCTGTTACTACGATGTGGTGCCATTTGTTGGAGTGTTCCACTACCTAGTCTTGCTTGGTTGCTGCCATTATGTTGTGTGTTTTGATTCTCAATCTTGCGAGAGGGCATAATGCAATTTTCCGAAAGCAAAGATTGTTCTACTATTGCTCTTGCGAGGGTGAGGCACTTGCTAGTTGGGTGCTGCTTGCGGTGATTGCATCATATCTAGAAATTCCGCAACTCTACAAAGTCATGTAGGGAATTTTGCCATACTGCCAAGCTATAAGGTTAGGAGCATGTTGTGGTCCTACAGAGTTAGAGGGGCATTGCACCTCTGCCTGATTGATTGCTTGCTGACTTTTTTGCTGTTTTGGAGCAAACTTGCGTCTATACGAGCGTATATTTTTAAATATGCTAAACTTAAGGGGTACTATTGCAAATTTCCCTATCAAGGGGCACTGAGTGATTCTACTTGATCGAGGTAGGATGTGATCATCGATAACGCTAGATGGTATGCTCGATGGCCCTATAGGGTTGCTGGGCTATTCACAACTTTGCTAAGTGTGCCTATACTTGTGTCGTGCTATGCACTCTACATTTCTCAGAAATCAAGGGCACTTGCACTTTGCTATTTAGAGGAGGGCTACCTAGGCAAGATTGATCAAGAAAAGGGGAAATTCTACTACAATATTGTGAGTATAGTTAAGGGTGCTTGGAATGCTGAAGGGGCATTTTGTAATTTTGTGAAAGGATAAGGGCATAAGTGTAATTTTCCTAGCTAAGGGTGTTGTGGCAATTTTGCTTGACCCTAAGGAAACTAAGGAGTGCTAATGCTAGGTCTCAAGCCTGATGAGCCTCTTGCACCTGCAGACATCTTGGTTTTGTAGTCAACTGTCGGCTAGTTCCTCTTAAAGAACACACTCTGATCAGCTAAATGGTACCATCACCTTTCCATCCAATACCTCATGTGAACCCACATTTATTCTTAAAAACCCAAAACTTAACTAGGACCATCAACCCAAGCTTTTTTATGGCCCAAATGCTCATTGGAATGGGCCAAAGATCCATGCAAAAGGTCTGAACTAGAACAATCGTGTGTCGATAGCACGGGTGAGGACCGTGGGTCAGGGGCGTGGTTGTCTTGGGTCAATAGCGACAAGTGAAGGATTAAGTTGTCCTTTCACCAAAGGTGCATTAGATCCTAGCTTTCTATTGGCTCGTATGGATCTTGATGTGAACCACATTACATTTGGACCATGAATCCCCCCATTGTAGTTTAAATCCTAGCCACCCCACCTTGATTTAATCTCAACCTTTCCTAATGGGAGCAGGTGGAAATTGATGGTTCTTGTTCAAACCATCCGCCTATATAATAAACCCTCTCCTTCGATGAGATATCTCTTCACTCCTGCTCTTCCCCGTCAACACCCAATGCTCTCGTCCACGTCTTGCTCTCCTCCACGTCTTGCTCTCCTCCATCATTTCTAGAGCCCAACGACCCCTTTTCGACTATCATTTTAGTCGCAGTTCGTCAAACCAAAGCACAACGTTGGAGCTACAGTTGTGCCACGTCGGGAAACACCAATTCAGAGTGAGATAGGTGTGCCATTTATCCTTTCTCACATCTTAGCTTGCCCTCATTGTTTGGATTCATTCTTCTTTGTGTTTGCACCATTCCTTGTTGCATTTTGCACTGTATCTCGTTGACGGACGACCAACAACCTACGTGTGGTCGGTGGCCACTAAGCACATGGTTGGAGTTTTCCAAATGTACCACTCCCATCCTCCTTCATCCTCCTCGAAGTCATGGAGCTCCGTCTGGGTTCCTAGCTACTATCCATGGCTGGTTGAACTTAGACAAACTTGGCATGACCCATGAGGATGGGTGGAAGAGGCTCTACATGCATAGATTGTTCTATTGCTTCCTCTAAGTTCCTTCCACTCCACCTTCTGTTTCCCAGTTGCCTCAGAAGGCTTGCATCTCATCTCAACCTTGACCATGGTCGGAGTAGGGTGCATTGTCCGACGGCAAAATCTGAAGGAAGGGGGAAGGCCTCGATGGTTTCTAATTGGGTTTCTTTGCATGCTTGCCTTCTCTTGTATCCGTGTTTTGATTTTGGATGTTTAGTTTGGATTTTGGTAGCCTCTGTTGCTCTAAGAGGACGATGAATGTTTGCTATCTGATGCACATTCTTGGACCACGTGCCAATACCACGTATAGGTCACGCATTTTTGCCAAGCTCGGTGCTCAACTAGATTGAGCACTTACCCTTGCTTGCTTTGCTCATTAGGTTTCCTACTTATGTTTTGAAATTAGAACTAATTACTTCTCTAATTAGTTATCTGCCTTACTTGTTTATATATTGGATGATTGGTTTGGATTTTGGTAGCTTCTATGGAGGACGATGAAAATCTATTGTCTGATGCACATTCCTAGATCGCGTGCCAATACCGCGTGCAAGAGTTGCAGGTGGGTTGTGTGTTTTTGCCCGACTAGTGCTCAATCAAACTGAGTCTTCACTCTTGTTTGCTTTATTAATCAGTTTTTTGCTTATATTTTTTATCCAGTATTGATAACTACTCTAATTTGGTTGCCTTCCCTACTTGTTTATTTTCCTTCACTTGTTTTACCCTTACATCATCTTATGCATCAGTTGCAAACATAAATCGGCGTTCAAGCACCTAAATAGCCACACATGCGAGCGAGTAAGCCAAAAAAGACCGATTTATCGAGCGTATGGGGGTGTCTAGCACCTTCCCCACGCATAACAGGAGTTCTTACCCTTTTTGTGCCACACGTTGACCCATGTGTTGCATCCTTTTGACATGGATTCTTACTTTTTCACATCGGTTTTGTTTTATTGCTTGATTTTTGGTATTCCTTGTCTCTTGAATTTAATAGATTAGGTGGTGACTGTGACCATGCCGGTGGAACCCTGCACGACTCTCCTCTACCGGGTGCATGGAAGCACTCGAGGAGTCCCGATACGGTCACTGCGAAGATGGTGAATCCGGAGAAGAAGACTAGACTCGGAAACACCAAGAGAAGATAAGAAAGGATAAGGAAGGAGTCGCCATCTAGTCTTTTAATGGAAAGACGAGGAAAACCAAACACACAAGAAAACCAAGAAGCAAACAAGATGCAGAAAACATGTATGCTCTGTGCCTAATGGATGAAATGCACAAATCAATGCAGGGTCAGAGAAAGGATTCTGGTTACACATGGGGAAGGGGTTAGGTACCCCCATGCCCCCAAGGAACTCGTTCTTTCTAGGTTTCCTACTTGGCAATGGTCTATGGGTGTGTGCTTGCCTATTCTGAATGGTCATGCTAAAGATGACTGAAAAACATGCCAAATCAAAGAGAAGAAATGAATAAAAGGGAAAAAGTTAATCCGAGGGTCAAATGAAGGCATTGAGAATGCTGCTTTACTATACGCCCTTGGGTGATGAGGAAAATCATGAAAATCAAGAAATTCTCAGAAAGCATCTCACAAATCAACGAAAATTCGAAGAAATCTGAGAAAATCAAATTAGAGAAAATAATCCTCTTTCGGGACAATGTCGGCTTTGTTAAGCCTTTTACTGTATGCCCTCGGGAGATGGAAAGCCAAATCAAATAAAAAAAACGAAAATCGACAGAAATCTAGGAAACGACGAGAAAACCAAGCTTGAAACGAGCTAGAAATGCGTGCACAATGCAAGGAAGAAAATACGAGAAAACATGCATGAAAAAGTGCAACAAAATGTGCAAAATGCATGCAAGGGTGTAAAAATGCAAATTCCAAGGGCCTTTGTGGGAAAAACCCTAATTCTGAATGAAAATTGAATTTCTAAAGCTAAAGCATCAAAAATACATAGAAGAACCCATTTCATGTAATTTTGAAGAAATCAGGGGTCAAATGTGCAAATTTGTTCATTTCTAGCCAAATTGAAGGTTCCTAGGGGTTAAAATGCAATTATGCCATCAAAACATGCATCTAAAGCAATTCTTTGGAAATTTAGGGCAAATTATGCATGGAAAAGAGTCCAAGATGAAATCAGAAAGTTGTAGGGACAATTCAGTAATTTTACCCTAGAAAACATGCATTCTGTGTGAAATCAATAAAGTTCAGGGGTTAAAATGCAATTTAAACCACATTTGTGTAGATATTTGAATTCTCAGGGTTCACCTTGCAATTTTAACAGAGAAATATGCATTCAGAATGATTCTAATGAAGATCCGGGGTTTAAATGCAATTTGAACAGAGAAATATACATTTAGAATGATTTTCATGAAACATAAGGGTTTTTGTCTAATTTGTAAGCCTAGAAAACACTATTAGGGAAGCTCAGGCGGCACATTGCAATATTTTCAGTTAAAACTTTATTCAAACGATTTAAATAAAAAATGTGCAGGGACCTAACTGTAAGAGGAAGGACCTACTTGTAAGAATAGAAGGACCTAAATGCAACAAAACAAAAGCTTCTGAGTTTAATTCAAAGAAAACTATTTTTATTTTTTTAAAAAAAGAAAAAGAAACAGCAGCCTCTGGCGACGGACCTCCGCCATTGATGACCGCCAGAGAGACACACGGAGGCTATCCCATGGCTTGATCTAGGATCAGACCCCACGGGAAGCAAGAAGAGGAGGGGGAGAGATCCAACGGTTTGGATCGAAGGCGCGACGGCTAGAGGGGGCTGCCCGCCTCCCTTGCCGTTGCGGCACTCTAGTGACAACGTCGGAGAAGAAAGGGGCTGCTGGAGGGCTGCGGCGCGTGATCCAGAGGTCCACGAGGCTTTGGTATGTTGAGAGGAGCATTTCCTTTCCATTAGGGGGTCAAAGAGGAGAAAGAACGCGCAATGTGGATTCCACCTGTCGTCGCCGTCGTCTTCTCCGATGAGCGTGGCTGCGGGAGTGATCCAGGGCTCAAGGCTCGATTCTGAAGGCTTCAGAGCACTGGGGGCGTGCCATGGAACGATCTTGGAGGCTCAGAGAGGCACAAAAAGGCTGGAGGCACGCGTCTCTTCACTGGCTTCAGTTGTCTTCCCCAGTGACGGCGAGCTGGCGTGACTCCGGGGATCTTCTAATGGAGGCTTCCGTAGCTGCTGGAGCAGGGATTTGAGGGGTGGAGAAGTAAGAGGGAGGTCTAGGGAGGAGAACCTAAGCTTCTAGGACCAGGGACAAGCCTTGGACCAGCACCCCCACCTAGGCCATCGGAAAACAACTCCGGCGAGGCCTAGGGGCTGATTCCGACCAGAGGAGGCCTCTAGCCATGTTGGAATCTATCAAGGAAGACAGAGGGAGTCCTAGGGAACTATAATTGAAGTGAATAGAAGTTTGAGAAGAGCGTACCTGGTCTGGCTACGTGCTCTGCCTTCGTAGCTCGCCAGAAGTGGCTGAAGGCTCTAGTTCCTCGCCTCCGCGAACCTCCTCTCTCTCGCTCTCCTCTTTCTCTCTCTGTCGTTCTCCTTTCTCTATTTTTTTCCCCTTCCATTTCTGCTCTGTTTTTTTCACAATTCACACTACTGCTCCCTTTATAGGTGAAGCTCCGATGGTTGTAACAACTTGTAACAAACTCAACAAAATCCTAACAACTAACAAACTCTATAACAAACTAAGAAGCCTCCTAACAACTAACCACTTGTAACAACCTTGTTGTCCCCTGCGCACCCCACTGCCTGCCCAAAGCACCGACAGCAATCAACGGTCGTGATGAGGGGACCGGCCTGGTGCATATGTCCAGTGCGGCTGTCTGGTCCCAGATCACAGCTCAGATCATTTGTTGTTGGGTTTGGCGTTCTTTGGCCTTGGGACTAAACCAGGGTTTGAGTTCATTCATGATCAAAAGCCCAGCTACCACAACTCTATCCTTCAGACCTGCAAAACTGGGGTGTCTACAGTGACACCTTTCTTCCTTGTCCATTTTTTTGTGTGATGTTTTCTCTTTAAGTAGAACATCATTCCTCGGACTCGCCTCTTCATCATGACCTTATTGGTCCACAAATTCAGTCTTCGAACCCGACTTGTAGGTCAATCACTGGCATGGTCACAGGAATTGACAACTTCGTTGGGGATGTTAGACTCTGACTTTCATCTGTAGTTTCCTTCTCGCTTGTTTGGCTTCCTTTATGTGTGCTTGTTTGCTTTATTTTGTGTCATTACATGCCTTTTGCCTTGTGATTAATTGTTTGACTTTACACATATGTAATGCCATTTCACTTGCACATGCCATGACTTATGCCTTTTGACATGATGTTTGCTTCTCTTCACCATCTTGATCACAATACAAACACATGCCATGAACATGCCTTTTGATTGATGTATGGTGATTGCTAGCCTTGTTTGTTTGTTTTCTTCCCTTTTGGTTTTCTTATTAGGGAAATTAGAGACATGTGTGCCTCCCTCATTGGTTAATCTAAAAATCTCAAGTAAAAAGGAGTAATATTTAGGTACTACTAGAGACACACAAACACTTTTCCCCTTTCTTTCATTGGTTTAATGAAATAAAAGTAGGAAACATCAATCATTTTTGCATGGATGAATCATATAGGAGCGTGCATCCTCTCCTCCCCTGAGTCCACGTACAATTTGCGAAGGATAGTCCTGATTTGTTGTTCTATTGCTTTGGCATAGGACGAGATGCCAATCTGTTCCCTCTTGTCTGAGGTCGTGTCGGTGTTAGTAGAGAATACAACTCATGCTTTGGCTAGATTAAGGCTCCTAACCAAAAGTGGGGACTTACTTTCTATCCTGAGTCAAAGACTTGTGTACCCACGAGAGAGCTTGGTGTAGACAACCGCATTGAACACAACTAGATGGTGAGAGAGCGCATATTAGATGCATCCTTGTGCATGTGTACCATTCATACCACTATAATAAACATTGCATTATGTTCTGACCCTAGTTTCTTGCTTGTCTTAGATCAACGTGTGAGTTCCTTAGTTGGAGCTCAAGATTCCCTTTCGCTGACTTCCCCATCTGAAATAGTTTTCTCAACCACCTTTCTTGAGCTACCCATCGCCTCCGACGTTAGCTCGTCGTAGGACTCGCATTCCTGCTTACTGTCGCAGACCCATCCATACTCACTCATGATCTGTGATGGCCAAACGTGTCAGTGAGCCTCTTCTTTCTACTGTTTTAGTGGGGATGTCGGTTTCGATCTCTCTTTACCTTGTGACTTCTGTTGTACCTTCCACTCCCCATACGTACCAGTTCCAAGTGCTTGAGATTTCCTTGCCTTTCTAGTCTAGAGCTTGTCATCGAGTCTGTCATGGTGATTGTCACATGGGCTCCAGAGATGTTAGTGTCCTTCCCACCTTAGGGCACCATCACTTTTAACTCCCAGCCCGTTGCAATAGCCTTTCTGGTAGGTTCTGTTATCTCTGGATAGTTTAGTTTCTAGCCCCTATTGGTATCTGTCCCATTTTCGCTCTTAGCCTTCGGTACTACCACTAAAAGGTTGTCTCCCATGCAAGCGTAGCACCTGTAGGCTATTGCCTAGAAGCTGTAAGGCATGGCCTTATCTTTGGATCCCACTTTGACTTCATTTGTCCCTCCTGTTCCTGAGGTCCCCCTACATCCCATTGGTGCACTCTAGGCAACCCCTACTGCACCGCCACCTCAGCATAGCCCTAGCTTATTGTTGCCCAGGCAATAGGGGTGTTGACTTTGCCTGCTGCACCTTCACCACACATAGCATAGCATCTTACTCCTGCACATGGTGGCCAGCCCCTTGGTCTGGTAGGAGCACAACATCCTCATAGCCCGTCGCCTGGATTTTTTCTAGCATAACAACTACTGCTCCCATACACTGCACCTCACTCGACACTACATACTACTTCTCCCTTTCCCTTGCATTAGATACAGACCCTTGCATTCATGACACAACACTCTACATCTCAGCATGGGTATGCCGGCCTACACACTACAGCACCATGTGGCATGATGGTGGATTCAGAGGAGCACTTAGGTACGACCAACCTGGCATATGGAGGAACTTCCCAAGCTGCATCGACTTTGATAGCAATGACCCCAAATGCTTTCCTTGTTAGGATGAGTGATTTGGAAAGAGTACTTCGTCAAGTGCAGGGCGGGACGACCAGTCTTACTAGTTTCAGGACCTCTGTTATTTCCCAAAGGCGACACTTCTATCGAACTTCCAAGTCCTAGACTTTGAAAAGTACAATGGTAGAGGCTGCCCTATCTCCCACTTGAGGGTGTACTGTGAAGACCTCTCTTAGCTTCAGGCTGATGAGAGGCTGTTGATCTGCTTATTCCAGAAGAGTCTTACCATGTCAACATTGAAGTGGTTTATCTCACTCAATATGGCCAAAATTAGGACCTGGAATGACTTCAACTAGGCATTTGTAGAATAGTACTCCTTCAACTTGGATCTGGTCCCTAAGCGTGAGGACTTGATTGCCACCAAATAAAAGCCCCACAAGTCATTCAAGGAATCCGTCGGGTGCAAGCATGTTCTTGCTTCACAGGTCAGGGATAGACCCTCTAACGAGGAGTCTATTGAGATGGTCATTTGTGGAGTGTAGCCAGCCACCGATACTCTATTAAGCATCCAACTCGTCACCACATTTGCGTCTTTGATACGAGCTGGCGCTTGCGTGGAGTGCTTGCTGCGTAACAGTAGCTTTCTTGCACTTATCCTAAGTAGGCCTCCACCACCAACGATAATGTCGGCACCAACAGTAGTAGCAAAAACAACGGCTCCAGCACCAACTTCACCAAGAGGAGGTATCTCCTTAAGATCGACGTTGCATACATAAGATCCCCTGTTACACTTATTAATATAGTAAGCCCGCCAGCTCAACATCAAGTAGTCTATGCACCAGTACTTAGGACACCACGCACCTCCCACATCACTACTACTGTCGAGCTAGTGTATCCTATCACACTAACATGGCAAGGATCGTGCCAAGGACAAGGATGACCTCATCGCCCAGAGTGGGAGTATCCTCCTTTGGTTGAGCCCTAAAGCATTGTGACTATGTCGACGGACTGACTCTTTGTGTGAGGGAGTGCACGAGAATTGATTAGGTTATAACGGAGATGGTGAATCCGAGAAAGGATACTTGATTCAAAAACACCAAGGAAAAAAAGAATAAGGAAAACAAAATGGAGTCACCACCTAGTCTATTGGGAACGAAAGATGAGGAAAATCGAATGCATAAAAATGTGAGAAAAAGGATGCAAATGGATGAATAAATGTTTTGTGCCTAAAGGATATGACACAATGTGTGACCATGCCGGTGGAACCCTACACGGCTCTCCCCTACTAGGTGCGTGGAAGCACTCGAGGAGACTCGAAATGGTCACGGCGAAGATGGTGAATCCAGATGAAGAAGACTAGACTCAGAAACACCAAGGAAAGATAAGAAAGGATAAGGAAAGGAGTCGCCACCTAGTCTTTTAATGGAAAGACGAGGAAAACCAAAC
>JAMKQA010232144.1:0-13249 GCA_024699735.1 Posidonia australis
AGCAAAACTTTTCAAAGGATTCACAAAGATATGAATGTTATTCAGCAATTGTGTTTTAAAACATTGTTGAAATGGGTTCCCCGAATTCATGTCTAGCACCCAATAAGGAAGTCTATGGGCATTTTAGAGTTTTGTTGGAAGCTTTGATTCCCTTTTTCAAAAATGTTAGAATTTTTTTAACACAAATCTATCCTTTGGAATGACTATAAACACACCATCACTAAAAATGCCAATAAAATTGCATAACGTTGATTTTACCTGAAATTTCAAACTACGGTTCCCAGTATTAGTGGGATCACCATAACAAATATCAACAAGCTTCAAAACTTCAAACTCCCCATCTGAAGCTGGTTTGCCTGCATGAGAGTCTTTTCCAGAATTCTTCTGCTTTGAGGTCCTCGAGTAAGATTCTCTTGACTTTGCAGCATCATCAGTTAAATATCTTTTGCAAAGTATATTCCACTCTTTTAGTAAGTCAAAAAAATCAAGTCCAGACTCATTTCTAACCTATGGCAACAAACAAACAACTACATAAACACAGGATATATATGCAGGCTAAAAATATAGAGGTTCAAGCCTCAAGCTATGGCTCACTTTTGTTTCAGGATGATTAAGCCTCAAGCTTTTACAGGCAGCCTCATTAACATCAACAGCCCATCTCTGTGAAAAGAAAAGTATTGCTATAGGAAACCATAAAAAGTGATTTTCTATGGGAAAAGATACAATCAGTGGTTTAAGTAGATGACTCACTGTCACAAGATCTAGACCTGCAACATGAGCTCCCAAACGAATGCCAGTAGACATTCCCCCACAACCAGAATAAAGATCCAGTAGAGTTAGCTCCGACTTTTTGCTTTCACCATTTTTATGCAAGTCTCTTGCTAATGACTTATTTTTAGTGCCATTGATGTCAATTGTTTCAGAGCAATAAGAAGAGGATGAATCATCCATTTCATCTGAAGACGTATTTGTAGAAAAAAAAGGGGAGGCTCAGCTTCAACATAAGTCAGTTGAAATTATTTGATAAATCAAAACTTGAAATTCTCTAAGTATTGGAAAGTTCAAACAACAAAAAATTACAACAGAGGAGCTTTGTGAGCAATCACGGAAGATACAGAATAAAGCATGCAGCATTCTCTTGGTGTAACTATTTGAGTTCAATAGCTATATGTACTACCAACAACAAACATAAGTCAACTAAAGGAACTTTCTTAGGGTTTTTTTCCAAAATAATATTTAAAAAATGACTTACCACAAAAATACGCCAAAGCCCAAACTTATTTCATAACTAGGTAATTGACAACTTTCTAGTGGGTCCCACATGTCCAACTACCTATCAACATTTTTTTTGGGTTTCATTGAATTCAGTAATGAAACACAACCCACAACCCAAGCCGAACTACTCGGATAGAGTAGTTTTGAACCTGGACCCAACATAGATATAGACCTAACCCAAGCCAACATCCCAAGAAACTTCAGGTTCAAGCAGGTCAATTCTCGGATTTCATGTGTACCTTTTTTTATTGCTACCTAACATCTTTTACCAAATAAAATGATAATAATATTGTTTATATTAAGAAAATGACAAATTAAATGACCAAATAAAAATATAATTAGATGAACTCTCCAATAGTAACTTAATACACATGTAATACGTTAATTCAAATATTTTTAACAAAATGAAGAAAACAAAGATACAAATAACATGAACTATGAATAACACATTTCTACCGTAGTTTTATATATATTTACAAGGTATTATATTTATATCACATGCATATACATATAGTATTATGAAGATATAAATATATAAAACATATATTTATAAATATAAATAAATTATATAATAAAACTTCAGTTTTCAAGTTGAGTCAGGTTAATATAACTTCGGTTTTCAGGTTGAGTCGGGTTACCAAACCCTGAAACCCATACCTAACCCATATTTTTCAAGTTTAAGATTTTGTAACCCATACCTAACCCATAATGTAGAAAAACCCAACTCAACCCCACCCATACGAATCAAATCGATTCAGTTTTCTAGTCAACCCGAATCCATGAACACTCTCGGCAATAATAGTGTCAAATTCAATTAAGCTTGGAATTTATAAACATTGAATTCGACCACACAAGGACTGAATCCAATTATGGTAGAATTTAATAAATATGGAACTCACCCATATAAGGGCCAAATTCTCCAAGACTTAAAAAAAATTCATTCTGGCTAGCCAAGATCATCGTTGATAGCCAACTAGAGAATTCAATGCACTTAGTGCCGAATTCTATCAAGCTTAAATTCAATTATTTTTTAACCAAATTTCAAATTCACTTTAACAGAGCACGATTTGATTCATGCTTAAGTGTACATGCTGAATTCACTAAAAAATCCACTGACAGGTCAAATAGATACATAGGACCCACCAAAGACCTGTCAGAAGTCTAGTATTGAAATAAGTTATGGACCAAGTGTATTTTTGTAATAAGTTATTTTTTTTATGTTATTTTGAAAAATTCACCCTTTTAAGAATCATCTCATCAACTCCTCCATCCATAAGTATATCCCCTTACCCATCCACCAAAAAAAATTCTCAAAAAGATAAGTCACAATGATTCCCCGTAGATGTGCAGCCTGTTCATCAAGAAAAACATAAACCAATAGTTGAACTTCTTAAATGTTCTTAACGCCCCGAAAGATTAGTCATGCCTAGATCCTAAAGGTTTGGTATCTTTAATCAACATAAAACTGGAAGAGAAAAAGTGTAAGACTATAGCAAGTTGTAGTTTATTTGCCTCTGCTAGCTGAGCATAAGATAATAAGACGATAGCAAATAATCAAGTTTAATGCTGTTAGAGTTATATTAGAGTTATCTTATTATCTGTATTAGGTGTGTTAAGTTGTTGGGTTATTGGATATTCATTTAATCTAAGGTATCTTCTAACTCATATAAATATGTAACTCTTTTCTACTGAATGATATTAAACTCTATTATTCTCCTCTAATCTCATCATTGTACCAGAGCTTGGATTTTAATCTTAATTTCTCCTCACCACCATCACCCACCAGCAACCACCTTGCCGCTACCACCTCAGCCCCCGTCCGACGTCGGATCCACTACCGCTCGTCGCTGCCGGCAACTCCAGGCCACCCTCCCACCAACGTCTCCCTCCGCTGCCTTTTCCACCACCGTTCCAGGCCCCATCTCCCACCGCTAGCTGCTATTGTAGTAGCCGCAGGGGGCGTCGGCAGCCCTTGTCCTCGCCGGAGGGGAGTCCAGCCCTTCGCTGCCACCATCCAACGTCCCTACCATGGTGTAGGCCCTTTCGTCTCTCCTCCCCCTCGTATATATGTGGATACATGATATCCACTCATGTTTATGTCTTTCAATTACGTGTTGGTGTCTCCGATAGGTGATAGTGAGTTGTTTTACACCATCTATACATCAAATCAAGTGTTTTTCTTCACCCGTCTTGCAAAATCAAACCATATATTATTCTGTTTAACATGGCTACACGTGAATCTTTAGTAAAGCACCTCAGTGGAACCTCTGAAAAACTAAATGGCACAATTTATTACTTTGGACACAAAGTTTTGAAATGTTTATCATCGTCCATTGCAGAATCAGTCATCTCACCAAACCTCCTCCAGATAGTAAGGACGCCACATATGATCACTGGTTCGCGGATAATGCAACCATTATCTCCTAGATGGTCAATAGTATAAAGACTACTGTAGCTAAGGGAATTATGATGTTGAGACCTGCCAAAAAGATATCGGATACCCTACGTATTACCTTGAAAAGAATATCTTCAGAGTTTTTGAGATACACAAGCAATTGTTCACTCTCCTTCAAGGAGATCGGTCTGTTCCAAAGTATTTTACATTATTGAAGGCCTTGCTAGATAAGCTTAAGGTAAACCAACCCTTGACTGCTGACATCACTCAGATGAGATAGTACCAGGAAGAGCTAGTTGTGGTGATCTACCTTTTCAACCTATCTCCAGAGTTCAGTTCTCAAATCACGAGACAGATACTAAGAGTTGAGAGTGTACTAAATCTGTAGACGACCTTTGCTCGTGTTCTGCGTATCTCCATAGCCACTCCCTCTCCAGTCTCTGATCAGTCCGTTATGGCAACTATAAGTGGTAGAGGACGTGGTGACTCTTGTGGAGGTAGTCGTGACCGTATTGATACTAAAGGACGTTATCGTTGCATTCACTGTGACAGAACAAGTCAGCGGGTTAACAGGTGCTCGAACTTGCATAACCGCCCTTCCACTGCACATGTTACTACTGAATCGACACTAACCACTTCCATCAATGATAAGCAGACAATTACTATCTCGTAAGTTGATTATGACAGACATCTACAGTTAAAAGTCACTGACTCTGTCATCACTGTCTCTCATTCTATTTCTACAGGTACGAGTACCCTTTTGGTATCCAGAGATTCCTCTTAATAATTGATTCTGGTGTCACCTCCTACATATCATGTATAAAAACCTTATTTACTCGCCTATCTCAGTTGTCTGATATTAAATCTATAGCCATCGTTGATGGTCGGTCTTGTCTACTTTCTGGAAAAGGGGTTATGTAGGCCTCTTTCCAGCTTTCCCTTGACAAAATCCTATATATACCTGATTTTTCTATAAATCTTCTTTCCATTAGTGTAATTACAAAACAACTATTTTATTATGTGATTTTTTTCCTTTTTCACTACACATTTTGGGATTTCTGAACGGAGAGGAGGATTGGTTCAAACCGTGAGCAAGGAAATGATATGTATCCGCTGGTCAGTGACGATATGCTATGGAAATTAACGTTTGTTATGTCCACCTTTAAGCCGTCTTCACTGTGACACGACCAGTTAGGTCATTCATCCCACCAAAAGCTGCAACAGGCATTACCACGAGTTTCTATTTCTCCTTTCGAGTGTAAGTCTTGTCAGCTGGGTAAACATCATTATACTTTCTTTAAACAGTTACGTTTTGTGTCTAGTCTTAGTTTGTTTGAGTTAGTACATTGTGACAGGAGTCCTGTTTGTGTCTGTTCATCGTTATTATATTGTGTTTATTGATGATTTTTCAAAAGTGTCTTGGGTATATTTGCTTAAAGATCGTAGTCATATTTATGATGTACTCAAAACTTTTGTTGCTGAAATAAAAAATCAATTTAGTGTTACTTCCAAGTGTTTGCGAACTAAAAATGCCTTAGAATTTGTTCAATACAAGGTTGAGTCTTATTATGCATCTTTAGACATTATACAACA
Organism: Posidonia australis; assembly: GCA_024699735.1. Taxonomy (NCBI): domain Eukaryota; kingdom Viridiplantae; phylum Streptophyta; class Magnoliopsida; order Alismatales; family Posidoniaceae; genus Posidonia; species Posidonia australis. The sequence goes on from JAMKQA010232144.1 coordinate 5,264, forward strand.
GACCACTTGCCTTTACACCTCTCAAAAAAAATGAGATGACAGAACGCAAGTACAAGCATATACTTGATGTTATCCATACCATCATACTCCACATAAAAGTCTCAAAATACTTCTGATCAGATGTTATTCTTACAACCACATATCTCATCAATAGGATGCCCTTCACCCCTTTAGGGGGTGAAATTCGCCTATGGCATCTTCGAAAGGATGCCACAATGTTTTCTTTGACCATTAGAGTTTTTGGATGTATTGCTTTTATCCAAGATCTCTCCTCTAGACTCGATAAGTTATTTCCTAAAGCCATAAAGTGTATTTTTGTGGGATACTTCAGAACTTAATGTGAGGATCGATGTTTTCATCCTCTATCTAGTCAGTATTTGTATTTACTGATGTCACCTTTTTTAAGTCCATGAGTTATTCTAGAAATTCTGTAGCTATAGGTGAGTCTGTTCCTCTTCTATCTGTTATTAAGTCTCCTGTTAGGGATTCTCGAGACACCACTGTTGGTCCAGCAAACCCCCCTCGTCTCTTGTAGATATATCGACACCATCAGGAACCACTAGTACCTCCTGTGGCAAAACCGACCTCCTCTGCCAATGCAAATCAGCCTTCAAGTGACTTAGATCTCCCAATTGCTCTACGAAAAGATAATCATTTTTCCACTACTCATCCAATTTCTAATTGTGTCCTATGAATGTAACGATCTAGATTTGAAACTGGTATTTTGATTAGACAATTAAGGTAAGATTCAAATGTATTAGGCGTTAGGAGCCCTAGTGTCTAATGTTGGACATGTCTTTAATAATGCCTTATGCCTGAATTGTGGGTTTCTAACTCGTTGATGTTGTGTGATTCAGATGCTATGTCGACCCTCGTAGGAGTTTTGTGTAAACTACGGAGTTTGGTTGACATACTTTAGTGACTAGTCTCTGCTGACGCAAGCCATGTGGACAGATGTAGTCGCGTAATTGGGTCCGTGCTCGTGACTTTCTCCTTCCTTCTTTTCTTTCCTTCCTTTCTTTCTCTTTCCTCACTGAGCCCCACCTCCCCCTTCCCTCCTTCCCCTCCACCTTCCCCACCACTCCTCCCTTTCCCTTTTAAGGGAGCGAGAGAAAGAGAGACGTAAGAGAGGAAGAGAAAGAGAGAGAATAGACAAGAGAGGGGTGAGGGAGAGAGATGGTCGAGAGAAGGAATGCCATCACCATCTTCGTCACACCATCACGTGGAGGAGGAGGAGAGGAGTAGGTCGTGGAGGAGGAGGAGAGGAGTAGGTCGTGGAGGAGGAGCACCGTCATCCACCATTCACTACTCGTCGTCGTAGCGTCTTCGGTGGTGATACTCACCTCATAGGCTTCTTTTTGGTTCCAAATTTAAATCATAGGTACATGTTAGTGTACTCGTAATTATAGTACTTTTTATTGTATTTATTGAGCATTTGTGGGTCATTTATGGCCATATTGATTGTGTGGGATGAATAATGCTCCTTTAAGGATTTTTGTTGATTTCTCGAGATCCACTTGATGGATCTCTGTATTGCTTGTCTGGTTTGAAAGATCTCGTCGAAATCTTCTTTTCGTTATATGTTTTGCTTAGTTTGTGTGGATGTCGAGATCTTCTTTTTGTTATATGTTTTGCTTAGTTTGTGTGGGCGTTTGCAAGGTTTGGAACTTTAGGTTCCGTTTTTAGGTGCACTAGGTTCGTCTGATTTGGTATGTCGAATTATTTCTACATACCGTTTTGGTCTTCCAGGATGTCCCCTTGACCTCTATTTCGGTCGACCGAATTTATTCGATTTGCTATGCTGGGTCTTGAGTGTTGACGTAGCACCCTAGTCCGATCGACCAGTCATGTTCAGTATGCCAGGTCAAAAGATTTCGGTTTACCAATCCCTTTTTGGTCTGCCAAATTAGTCTCTTGAGCCCTGGTTTGGCAGACCATTTTAGTTCAGTATGTCGAACCAGACCTAGACCCTGTACTTAGTTATTCGTGGTGTAGATTAATATATATATATGAGTATTTATATATATATGTATTAATCTTGGAGAAATAAATATAATGGCATAAATGGTTAGGATAGTCATTAGAATGATTGTAGAGTTGGCTAAAATAAATTAACAAGAGATAATCTGAGATATATGTAAAGTAAAAGATGATATAATTTAGAAATAATAAGTTCTTCCTTTAGTTGGTTTAGACTGGACTTTAGGAATAATGATAGCATCCTTTGGTTTAAGACTTGTATAGTGCACTAAATAGAGTATTCAATGGCACTGTTCTGGGTGTTTAAGCCAATCTGACTGTGCTCTCAAAGGACACGAGTCAGTAGGTGTCTTACACAGTTACACTTAGGTGCTTGAGCATAGAATTTTGATTGTAGTTGCTCTATTGTGGTGCCTTCTAGGTGAGCTTGACACTCAAAGAATGCTTTTATTGGTATTTTCTTGAGTGTTGGTAATACGTTGAGTGTGACACTCGTGAACCTAGAGGCTCCTATGGTGTTTTTGCTTGAGCCTGACAGGAGAGTTGTCGAGACTGTGTTTTGTTTGTAGTTTCTAAACCTTTGATTTTCGTATCACTACTGGACACAATATTTCTTGTGTTTTAAAAGATATTTAATGGTTTTCGAAATGATTTCCTAAAAAGAGAGTTTTCGAAAGAGAAAGGTAAAGATTTGAAAATGGTTTGGAAAGAGTTTTCCAATGCTTTATGTTTGCGTTGGAGACCAAGATACCGAGGTGTGTTCGTCGGATCCTTGAAGTATGACACTCTTGGATTGACATTCCAATACCAAGACTAAAGCCCACAGGACAATGACCTGACTGGGCATGGAGGTATGACACTCCGCTGTCCAGGATGTCGAGACCTAAGGTACTGTCAGGTCTTAGTGTATTATGATAGCGGACCTAGGGGGTATGAAACCTCTAGGTAGCTCCATGATACTCTGTGTAGTCTGGATCCTAGACTTGTAGGTGTTGGCTGAGCTCAAGGGTAAAGAGTCACGTGTAGTTAGGAGCACTGTGTTGAGGGCATCGTAAGGAGACGTACCTTGTGAGGGTTGATGTGGGTCGGATACATACCTCGTAACTGGTTACGTTCTGAGAGACAAAGACCGCCTTCCCAGGAGGGGTTGGCTTTATTAAGGATTCTCTAGGAGGGAGAATCGCAGGACAGTGATCGTTCTAATATAGGATGGCTTCACTGTGATAGTGCAGACACCGTTGGTCGCTCTTTAGTGGACTGCATGTGACCAGTATTATCTGCTTGGCGTCAGACAGTTCGGCACACTGTTTATACTTGAGGTTTGTGCAGAGTTTTGGCTCAGAAAATCAGACTCTGGGCCTAGAAAAGGTCAAAGTTTTGGCACCTGTTAAGGCGCAGTGTTTTGGGAGCAGTAGCACCGTTGTTTTAGGAGCGGTGGCTCCGTAATTTGGGAGCAAAGGCTGCATGACTTGATGTTGTGCTTGGATCCAGAAGGGACCATGTTGTGCAAAGCAGAGGCTCTGTAGTTGTGCTTTAGTATGACTTTCGGACTTGAATTGGCAAGAGTGTCCATTTCAAACGTGCATAAAAAAATTTGAAAGAACATGCACATTGCTTTGAAAAGAAAAGGAAAAAAATGATTTTAAAGACATGATTTTGTAATTTTGTGGCCCACCAGGCGGTAGTAGACGGTCTCATTTGGTGTTGCGGTGTCAGAAAGGATGTCAGTGTTTGTGTGTTGGGCGTCAGTTGATTGTCCCTTTTGGTTTGAAGGCATCTAAATGTGATGCCTGTGCTTGATAACACCCGACATAGGTTGCCGAGTTGTAGATGGAGTATATGTTGGGAGACCATTGAGTGGTCACTCACGTGTGCTTTATTTTATATGTTTTGACAAGTGCACGATAATAACTATTAGTTGCTAGTGCATATAGGAGTCACGCCACCACACAACAGGGATCCAGGTGAGTGTTAGTTTAGTTTTAGTTCTGTTGTTCAGTAGATTTATTTACTGTTGAGAGTACTTAGCCTTCACTGCATTATTAGTGTAATTATTGGTTAATAATAAAGATAAAAATAATTAAATAGAAATTTATAGCTAAATTAGGTAGTAACGACTTGGGAGTCGTTACAATGAATCTCTCCATCCTTGTTTCTGTGCCTTTGTCTTGTCTCTCTCCTCCAAATCTATTTCCAAAAATCATCAAGAGGCACTCATACTTACACAATGGAAGGCAACAATGAATGAAGAGGAAGTTGCATTAGCAGCTTATGGCACTTGGGAGTTAGTAACTCATCCAGTTAGAGCTAGTGTAGTCACCTGCCACTAGGTTTACACTATTTAGTACAGAGTGGACAGCACCATTAACCACTACAAAGCAAGATTGGTGGCTCGAAGATTCACTCAAACACACGAGATTGATTATAATCAGACATTCTTCCCAGTTGCCTGTCTCAACTCTATCAAGGTAATTCTATCTATTGCCATCAACAACTCTTGAAAATTATACCAGTTAGATGTCAAGAATACATCTTGTATGGTGATCTAACAAAGTCTGTGCTAATAGAGCAACCTCCAGGGTATGTTGCTCATAGAGAAAACAAAGTGCGTAAGCTAAAGAAGGCGATTTATGATCTAAAACAAAGTCTTAGTGCATGGTTTGAAAAATTCAGTAAAATGATGATGAATAGGGACTTCCAGAACTGTGTTGTTGATCACTCAGTTTTCTACAGAAAGACTGATCATGGATGTATGCTACTTGTAGTTTATGCTGATGATATTCTGATAACTGGTAATGACAAAGAGGACATAAAAAAAGTAAAGGAACGCCTTAAAATACATGGGAAGGTCAAGGTATTTTCACGACGTAGAGTTCGCTTATACAAATGAGAAGATGATGTTATCTCAGAGGAAGTTGCACTTGACCTTCTTCGACAGACAGGCCTCTTTGGATGCAAAACAAAGAGTACTATTGAGTAGTCTCCACCCTTCTAGGATACTAGTTCAGAGCTGTTAGAAGACCCAAGTCAGTACAAGAGGTTGATTGACAAGCTCATCTATTTAACAGTAACTCGACTAGATATTTCATATACAGTCAACTTAATAAGTCAGTTTATGCATAAGCCTAGAAAGATATTAGAATGAAGCTCTACAGGTTCTTTCCTATGTAAAAAATGCTCCAAATAGAGGTTTGATCTACCAAAAACATGACCATGTGAATGTTATGGCGTATTCAGATTCAGGATATACTAGGGATCGAGGGAATAGGAAGTCCACATCTGGCTTCTGCACTTACGTAGGAGGACTTGTCACGTGACACAGCAAAAAGTAGAATGTAGTATCACGATCAAGTGCAGAGGCAGAATATAGGTCCATGACATAGACGACATGTAAGATGATGTGGATCAGACCCCTCCTATTAAAGCTTTGTTTGTTACCAATAATTCCACTTTCCATAAGTATACTAAGCATATCGAGATCGACTGCCACTATGTTTAAGATATGGTGATAAAAAGAGTTATCTCTACCTCCTATACTCAATCATCTGAGCAGTTAGTTGATATCTTTACAAAGGGATTGAGTATTAGGGTATTTAAGTCTTTATGTACCAAACTAAGGTTTGTTAATGTGTATACTCCAACTTGAGGGGGAGTATTAGAATTATATTAGAGTTATCTTATTATCTATATTAGGTGTGTTGGACTGTTGGGTTATTGGATATCTATTTAATTTAAGGTATCTTCTAACTCATTTAAATATGTAAGTCTTTTCTGTTGAATGATATTAGACTCAATTTATTGTGAAATAGATGCCATCGATGAAAACTTCTTGAGAAATATTGTGAAATAACTGCTGAATTAATAGAAGTCAGGCTATACTTTTTCTATACCCGTATTCAAGAAAAACCAATTTATTTTGCTTCTACTATTTGATTACGATCATTACATTTTGGATACAACTCTTGATGCTGTGGATAAATACTTCTGGAGCAATTTGTGAGATTACTTAAGAATTAATACTAAGACAGCACTATATTATTCGATGTCGAGCAATAAATATTTTACCTATATTTACACAAAAGCAAATTATCCTGGTTTTACCATTTGATTAGAGGCACTTGCGGTCATCCTCTCAGAGTACTATTGCTACATTAGTAGCAAACTGAAGAAAAGAATTTTAATCAGTCAAATTTGAATATAATGCCAATTTTAGATTTCATAGATGTGTTTCCACACAAGGGAACTGAGTATTTCTTTGGGAACCTCCCAGTCATGACTCATGAAAGACCTTAGAGGCCTTGGGTTTAGAAAAACATTCGGGTCAATGGTCATTTGGTCTTCCTCACTGGATACAATCCTGACCACCAAAACCCTAGGTAAATCTAATTGATGGACACAGATAAAGGGGCAGCTCAAAATATGACTCACCGTTCGTTATAGTACAGAAACTAGAATATTCCAGAGAGTATTTCATGTCATAATAGAAGTCACATGATGGAATGCGTTGAGACTTCAAATCTACCTGCCATGGAAGAACCAACTAACTGAGAAATAAATAAGCTGCTTATAACAAATGAAAAGTTTCCAGAATGATATGGAACAAGATTCAAGGACATAACCCAACTAGTTCTATGTCAAATGAGTATAAATCAAGATAATCAAAAGCATCGCCTTTGCACAATGGACTTTCTGTTGTTTGAACCATTGAATGAGTATAGACTAAATAATGAGCATCATGGACAGCACTACACTGTATAGCGAACGTCAAATCTAAAAGCATTAGAACATGCAGGAGACACAACAATATAATTAATTTTTACTACAAATGCATGTTAAGCTCAAATTTGAAGCTAAGAAGATACTAAAGTATGCAAAAGTTGAAATCAAACTTTTCTTGGTTAGATCTTGAGCTATTGTTCTGAATAAGATGCTAGTTGAACAAAAGGCTTCTCTTATTGGACCTCATTTTTTTTATATATGTAATTTAAAGGAAAAATAGTATCTTTAATTTTAGATATTTGGACTAGTATTTTCTTAAAGATAGATGTATTTCTAAGGGATGCATGAAATAAATACTTTTAAACTAAATAAGGAATTTTACTTCACACATGCAATCATTTATTTAGATCTAGTATCTCAAGTAAATTCACAGCATCTTGTCCATTATATACATGTGCAGCATGCCCACGAGCCAATGTAAGAAGGTCTGTCCTTTTCCTCTATCTCTATTCCCAAGATTTGTCAAGAGCCAATGGATAAACCTTCTTACAACCATGGTGAGGAAGACAAATTGACTACTCTTCTTTCCAAAGGCACTCATTGTCAAGAATTTTGTATCATGTTGATGCTTGTTTGCTATTAAATGCCTATCCAATGGCATTGTCGAGCTTATCAGGGTGTTATGTGTTGAGTCTATTATTAGATAAACAGATATCCATTTATATCCTACCCTATATATATGTAATCTCTCTCAATCTAATGAACAGCACACATCTTTTTCTATCCAAATCACATGGTACCAAAGTACAGGGACAAACCCTAGCCGTCAGCCACCTCTCCCTACGTTTCCAAAGACACTCATTGTCAAGAATTTTGTATCATGTTGATGCTTGTTTGCTATTAAATGCCCTATCCAATGGCATTGTTGAGCTTATCAGGGTGTTATGTGTTGAGTCTATTATTAGATAAACAGATATCCATTTATATCCTACCCTATATATATGTAATCTCTCTCAATCTAATGAACAGCACACATCTTTTTCTATCCAAATCACATGGTACCAAAGTACAGGGACAAACCCTAGCCGTCAGCCACCTCTCCCTACGTTTCCAAAGACACTCATTGTCAAGAATTTTGTATCATGTTGATGCTTGTTTGCTATTAAATGCCCTATCCAATGGCATTGTTGAGCTTATCAGGGTGTTATGTGTTGAGTCTATTATTAGATAAACAGATATCCATTTATATCCTACCCTATATATATGTAATCTCTCTCAATCTAATGA
>JAMKQA010232145.1:0-12518 GCA_024699735.1 Posidonia australis
GACAGAAACAAATCTCTGATTTCAGATGGCAAAGATAAGTATGCAACACTTAGTGAATCCCAAAAACTGATAAAATCTGTCTCAATAAATATTCAGCCACTAAGCTCCATTGAACTTCAGAATTATGCTGAGTCAAACAGACAAATGTGCACCTTGGGCTTCTACTGTAGGAGGGAGTCGATAGTAGGGAAGTCCACCTTGGGCTTCTCGAAAGTCTCCCGACTGCTTAGCTACGAGCAACCTTGGAAAACGTGGTTGGCCCACTACTTCCACTACAGTTGGCTACAAGAGTGGAACCACCTCTTGCTAGACCCTACCTCAAATTTGAGGGAGGCTGGTTTTGTCCTGTGCCACTTCCTCCTAGAACTCATAGGGCTGATCTTTTATGACACCTCTGGCTACTATGTGTCTATTGACTTGCTGATCTACTTCACTGAGCTAGATTAGCTGGATCGGTATGACTAGGGTGGTGCCAGCTACACATACATGTTGTGTGGGCTAGAAAGGGTGGTCCAAAAGAACCAGCGATCCCACATAGGCCATACTTGCTCTTGATGGTGAGTTTCGTCCTGTCATAGTTCCAATAATCTTTTTGAATTGTCCGCTTTAACCTCTTATGTTCATGTAGCAGTACTAGTGGATGGAGCAATGCATGCGGGGGCACTAGTTCTTCCGACTTCACCCTGATCTCTTGCCCCTTCTAGGCAATGGTGAGAGCCAGATCACCAGACCGCAATAGGGGTGTGCAACTATGAGGTCTACCGTTATCTGCTCGACCTGCTGACAATCAATGATGTGAGTTTGCAAAATATTACATTTTTACTCCTTGCTAACATCTTGGGTTGACTCATGTGTTTTGTTCCAACCTTAACAGGTGGAGCTGAGGCCTTTTGAGTCATATGAGGGGGTTGATTGGGGCTCCTGTACTCTACCCACCAATTCAGGAGAAAACAAATGAAATTCTTCTACTTGAAACGGTCCACTTACTATCTCCCTGGTCATGTTCGTCACCATTTTACGAACAAGTTCGGGATACCCCTACTGCCTCCTACTGACATGGAGCCCCGAGCCACTACACATGTGGTGGCCCACTCCATTACTACTGAAATCTTGGTCAACTAGTGATGGTATACCCTTAGATCGATCGACTTTGGGGAGTACTCGTAGTGGTATGAGCACTCAAGGAAACTGTACGTATTCAAGGAGGACCTAAGGGAGTGATAGCAAGACATGTTGTGGGCTGAGGTAAGCTATTATCCTCACAATAGAGAGTTTTCCAATTGCTGAAATTACTATCTGTTGACATAGCTATTTGTCCCTGTTACAGAGGTTCGAGGGAAGTTGGGCGACTTCTACGCATGGATGCGGCGGGCCAAGGTAATCTATCCCATTATGCTTTATTTCTCTTTGATTCTTTCAATAGAATATTATCTGTCTGACTGACACTACTGCTCCTATTATTCTAAAACAGGCCCAACAGGAAGCTCTCTAGGGGGTATGTGTTCTATTTAAATGAATGTTTGTTATAGTTGTTTCTGACGTTGGATATCTATTCTAAGACTTCATCCATGTTTCAGGGATTGGACTTGCAAGTGAACTTCATCACTAGTAGCAATGGCGACAAGGCCGATCTGGGACTCGGGGAGGATATTTTCGCTGTTGAGGATGTAGCGGGCGCCTCTCTAGCTCAACTTCTGGCCCGTCACGTGCTCGTGTAGCCTCAGCTATGAACGCTCGACAATTGTTGTGTAGGGATGATCACCACATTGCCCACACCTCCTAGGAGAGACACTCAGAAGAAGACAGCATCGACGAACCTTAGGATAATTTTGCTGACTCATCAATTTCAAAAATCTATTGTGAATTTGAACTTGTAATAGATATTCAATAAACAACTTAGCCCATCTTGATTAGCCTTTCATTTCTTGTGCCAAAGCCTGTGTGCTGCTTGGGATGTGTGTTGTGTGAATGGTTTCGCATGTGATATGGTTTCTGCAGGTTTTGTGCCAATTAGGTGGGTTGATAGATACAACAACAATTCTAACGAAAACTCTTGGTATTTACACACATCTAACGTGCACATCTACACCATGCATGATATACCACATCAACTCTGAAGAAAACTCCTGGTCTTTACGTGCACTAAGGTGTGCATCTGTGCTGTGCATGATATATAGCAGAAACTTTGATAGAAAACTTTTGGTCTTTACACACATCCACGACGCACAAGTCCTTTGACATTGTAGAGTCATGGGTTTCATAACTATTCCTCCACCTCGGGCCTTATGCATAAAAGGGATGGGGACTGACATTGAGGGCTCTCATCTACTCCTCGCCAAGCCCTTCGAAAGTTCAACCACTATCTCCTCCATTGAGTGCATCGGATTTTGCCGTTAGCAACTGCTTCCCCCTTATATCTGCCAACCATAGTGAGGTGGCATGTGGAGCTCAGCTGCTTGCATGGAAACGCTCGAATGCTCTTCCTCCACGTGTTTTCATGGCATTCCAATGATGTTGACTCCTCCCTATTGTTCGGAGGCATTGAGGTGCTGGATTGGCATGTTATCTGATGAGGACAAGGAGAAACTGCACCTATGGGGGATCCCTGGTAGATTTTTGAAGATAGGGGATGTGGAGGTGAGCCGCCATCTACTATGAGCTACAATTAGGTTCTGGAAGTAGGCTAGAAAAGACTCGCTAAATTTGTGGCCTATCAAAGCTGTCAAGGCCTCCAATTTTCATGTGCTCAGATGGGTATACCTTTGTCTTGAGCCAACTGACTAGTCTAAGCACTATTGACTGCAGGAAGCACCTAATCTACGCTGATGGTTCCGAGCTCATGTTGCGCCTGAATTACTTTGACAAGGTGGTCCCATTGTGTCTTGAGCTAGGCTAGGACTTGTGGTTGCACGGCTTCGTCGCTTGCTTCCTTGTGGAGCTCGTGTTTAGTCATAGTCGGATGATGGTAGCTTTCGAGGTTGTCGAGATTGCCATGGTGGTAGTGAGTAGGCAAATAGACCTCACTCCTGTGATCATGGCAGAGACTTACCATGGCTTGGACTGTGCCCTTTATTGATACCGCCACTTCTATGGCTGTGAGGTGTTGGTGTAGGTAACCTTGTTTGAGCTTTGTGGTGTTTGACACATGGTTCCTCTACTAACTTTGTGTCCTAAAAGGTCTGGCTAGTGGCTCACATGGGAGTCAAGATCCTATGCCCTCAAAGGTCTGCATTCAAAGCTTACTACCACAACGGGCATGCCCAAACCATTTCCAACATCTGAGACTTCCACCAAATGCTGGATAGTTTGACGGAGAACCAGATAGCCTTGCGAGTCGTCCTGTCTATTGTCGAACCATTCACCATGTTCTTCAACCGCACAGATCTGAGAGTGACCGTTCTTCCTAGCCTAACCAGGGGAGTGGAGTACCATCCCATCCATGTCCTGTGTCAGTTTGGTTTCTGCTAAGATGCCTTTGAGCAAACTCCCATGCCTGAGTTCTTCTGGTCATACCCACTGATATCTGCTACCATGACAAACGAGCTAGCTCGACTATTATGGACTAGTGTCCACTCTTTCGACCTTGCCTTGGTGAATAGGTCCAGCTGTACTGAGGAATATAGAGCACAAATTTGGGAGGCCTGGTCAATTAGTGAGATCACTCCAAGTGCATCTTTGTTCTACGATGTTGGAAGTTCAAAAAGGCCATTAGACTGGCTCGGATTATTGAGAATCAGGTGCTTATAATGAAGTCAGTTGTATTTGAGACTTGGATGATGATTGTACTATTGAACCTTGAACTTGAATGCAGCATTTCCGCATTCTATGGGTGTGTGACCATGTGTCTGTGTGGCCTTATCTTGTTATGTGATTGGCTTATCAAGGAGGCCCTCAAAGCCATCATAACATTTTGTGCAAACCAGGTTGCATGTTGAAAACAACGTAGATTGGATTCATTATTGAGACGTGCTAGATCTGGACCTACGTTGGATGCATGGAGGTGTATTCTGCTCAGAACATGGTGAATCACACTAGTGGTCATGCATTACAAAGTTGGAATAGTCCATGGACAACACGCACATCCTGGACGCATAGTCCAACCGTGATTCCTAGATGGCAGTGGCAAATATGAGGTCAAACCACCTCATAGCCTCTTGGGGTTCCTGCTCGGGATCTTCTTGGGCTTGATGACCTCAACCCTTCTAGCCTACCCCTACTCATGCACTCAACTTGCTCCAAGTACAGGAGCAACATCTAGGCTTGCATTGGTCAACTAACTTAAGATCTGGACGAACACTGTCTTGCCAAAAAGTTGTCGACATGGCCCTGGTTGAAGGCGTACGCCTGATGAAGCTTGATCAAAAGGTAGCTAACATGCCCCTAGTTGAAGACGCACTGTTGAAATTAACTACGAGGGTTGCTAACATGCCCCTAGTTGAAGATGCACTGTTGAAGTTAACCATGAGGGAAGCTGACATGCCCCTGGATGAAGATGCACTGTTGAAATTAACCACGAGGGCAGTTGACATGCTCCTAGTTGAAGATGCGTCACTGAAGTTAACCACGAGGGCAGCTAACATGTCCCTACTTGGAGATGCACTACTGAAGTTAACCACGAGGGTAGCTGACATGCCCCTGGTTAATTGCGAGGCAAAGCTCTATCCCATGGTGGAAATGACGAGGAAAATGATGACATGCAAATGCATGGATTATGCTTACTTAGTTGTGCTTGGCCCTTAGCGTTAGGAAAGCTTTACTGCCTACCCGATAGGAATAGGAGGATCTTGCCATTCGCCGGGCTCTATCTAGATCCCTAGCTAACGGGTGGCACTTTAGGGATGAGAGGGCATCATTTGGGTGGTGGATGTTTTGGTGGTGATGAGGTTTGGGCTCCATGTCAAACTCCACACCTACTCTTTTGTATTATCCATTTTCTTTTGCTCCCTCATAGGCATGTGGGTCCACTCCACCCTTGCTTGGAGGTAATGGGCGCATGTTCTGTGCTAGAAGCTTTTGCTACAAGCAGGGGGCTAGCCCTTCGATGGTACAGGCTGTCCAAGCGCATACTCCGACTTCTCTCCAAGATGCAATAGGGGTAGAGTTGTGCCACACACCTCTCTCTTTAGGGCTAACTTCTATTTGCACCTTCGGTCTTCCTATTTTTTTGTGCCCTTGTGCATTATGATTCTTTTCTGGCTCACTCTCTTACTCACACCCTAACATTTTGTATCCCTCTGGAAGTGTGGGACCCTTGAAGAGTTTGAATGTTTTGTCCGGTCCTCCATGGAGGGTGGCTTCCTCACTCATAGGTCATCTAGATAGAATCATTGAGGGAGGTGACAATCCTTCCCATGGTAGGCTAAGTCTTTTCGATTTTCATCACTAAGCCAGAATGCTAATGGGATGGATGCTGTATGCGTATGCATGCTAGTAAAAGAAACAATGGATATATGGATGCCAAGCACGTATGTTGTGCGACGTATGAATGTAGGGAGGCAAGTCGCAATGGTGTGATGTAAATGCAATGTAAAAGAGAGAGTGGGTGTAGGTGGAAAAGAGCTTTGCCAAGCTAGGGAAGCATCCAATCACTAATAATATTTCTTCAGGTAGCATGTGTTGACTGGCTCAAGCTACTCCACATGATCCATGTCCTCCAGGATTGCTGCTTCGCCCAAGAAGATCTACTTGACGACAAAGGGGTTGTGCTAGTTGGGTTTGAATTTTCCACTGGCATCTGGCAGATGCATTGCTCGTAGAAGAAAATTTCCTGGTTCTAGGCTCCGAGGTCGAACCTTCTCCTGATAAGACCTAGCCATGCATTTCTGATAGCACTGGGTATAATGTAGGGCTTGCAATCGACGCTCCTCTATCATATTCAACTGTATACACCAATCTTCATCCCATTCTGCATTCTCCAGCTCTACTTCCTTCAAGATTCTAAGTGATGGGATCTCCACCTCAATAGAAGAACTGCCTCCATGCCATAAATGAACGAGTATGGGGTTGCTCCTGTAGAAGTTTGGATTGACGAATTGTTGGCCCATAGCATGTATGGGAGTTGATCATGCCAACCTTATGAGTCTTGACCGTATTCTTAAGGATCTTCATGAGATTCTTATTGGCAGGCTCAACAGCACCATTCATCTGCAACCAATACGGGGAGGACCGGTGGTACTTGATTTGGAAGAACTACAAGAAGTCCACCCTCCTAGATATGAAGTTCTTCCCATTATCAGAGATGAGGGCATGTGGGACCCCATATCGGGCTACGATGTTATTCTAGATAAACTTCTCCGTAGCCACAATGGTGACTATCTTGTAGGAAGTTGCTTCTACCCACTTGGTAAAGTAATCAATCACCACTAGGATGAAGCGATGTCCAATAGAAGCTACTGGATGGATGGCACCAATGACGTCGATGCCCTAAGTTGAGAAGGGCCATGGCGAAGACATGTTGTGTAGCTGTCGAGGGAGTGCATGGATTAGATTCCCATGAACTTGGCAGTTATGACATCTTTGGACAAAATGGCAATAATCTTCCTCCATGGTCGACCAGTAATAGTCTTTTAGTATGATTTTCTTGGCCAGCAACACTCCGTTCATGTGTGGGCCGTAGGTTCTTGCATGTATTTGCAACATCAGCATGTCAACCTCTTTTCTGTCTAAGCACCGTAGCAGCATCTGGTTGTATGACCTCCTGTAAAGGTGGCCAGCTACGAGCATGTATTTGGATGCAATCCTCAACATGGTCTTTCTGTCAGTGACCGAGGCATTGGGCGGGAGATCTGTAGTTTGTAGGAAAACGATGATGTCGTGATACCACGGGAGCTCCTTTGGTGGGCCTGTTTCTTCTATGCTTATGCAATATGCTAGGTAATCCACCCATGTTACTGATACATCCTCCACAAGATCATCTCGTATAGGCAACCAAGATGCCAGAGTTGCCAACACGTCTGCATATGTGTTCTTAGCTTTGTTCATCAAAGAAAAGGAGATGTCCTTAAATTCTACCGTGAGCTTTAGAAGGTATGAGTGATATGGCACCAACTTCAGGTCCTTCGTCTTCCAACTCTCGTTCATTTGCGATATGATCAGTAGAGCATTGCCATGGGCTTGTAGCTTCCATATGCCGTGCTCTAATGCAGCATGCATACTAAGGATACACACGTCATACTCTACCTCGTTGTTTGTGCACTGGAATATTAATTTCATGGAAAATAGGATGAACTGCCCCTATGGTGTCGCCAGCACTGCTCTGATGCACTGGCCCACTGCACCATCGAAATAAAGATGCCACTACTTCCTATCATCTAGCTCTCTGGGCTCTAAGTCGTCCACGACAAATAAGATATCCTTGTTGGAGAACTGTGTCTACAAGGGTTGGTATACTGGTAAAGGTAGGTCAGCCAGGTGATCTGCTATGTCCTGTCCCTTTATTGATTTCTATGCGACGAAAGTGACATCATATTGGGATAGTAACACCTTCCATTTGATGCACCTACCTACTAGTGTCAGCTTCTGGAAGAGGTACTTCCTTAGTTCATGACAACACAGGAGCAAGACACAATATGCCATCATGTAGTCTCTTAGGCATTGGGCGGCCTAGACGAGGGATAAACTGATCTTCTCAATAGTGGTGTGCCTGGCCTCGCAGTCACTAAATTTCTTACTCAGGTAATAGAATGCTCTCTCTTTGCAACCCGACTCATAGTGTTGACCAAAAACTGCACCCATGGAGTGTTGCATTATTGATAAGTGCAGGAGTAGGGGTCATCCTAGGGTCGACAGAACCAAAATTTGCAGCCTAGTCAGTAGTTGCTTGATCTTGTCAAAGGAAGCCTGACATTCCTCGTTCCAACTGATCTGGCCGTTCTTCCTCAGGAGCATGATGATTGGCTCGCATATAGGAGTGAACTGTGCAATGAAATAGCTGATGTACTGGAGTCACCCCAGCAAACCTTGGACCTCCTTTTCTATGGTTGGGGAAGGCATGTTAATGATTGCTTTGGCCTTGTTGTGATCTACTTCGATTACTCTCTGGCTAACCATATACCCGATGAGCTTTCCTGATGAAACACTAAACACACATTTGCTGGGGTTCAACCGGAGCTTGTACTTCCACAGGCGATCAAACAACTTTCTCAGGTAAGTGAGATGATCCTAGGGCTCTCTAGATTTTGCAATCATGTCATCCATGTATACCTCAATCTCGTGGTGCATGAGGTCATGGAAGAGAGCTATCATTGCCCTTTGATAAGTAGCACCCGCGTTCTTGAGCCTGAATGGCATCACTTTGTAGCAGAAGATCCCTAAATGGGTGATGAATGATGCCTTCTCCATGTCCTCTTCTACCAGTCTGATATGATTGTACCGTGAGAAGCCATCCATGAATGATAACATTTTGTGCCTTGTGGTATTGTGTACCAATATGTCAATGAGAGGTAGCAGGAAATCATCTTTCGGGCTTGCTTTGTTAAGGTCTCTATAATCAATGCACATGTGAACCGGTTCGTCCTCTTTTGGCATTGGGACCACATTAGCTAACCATTCTAAATAAAAGATGACCCTGAGAAAGTTTACTTTGTACTGCTTCATGATTTCTTCCTTGAGTTTGAAAAGCCATTGTGGGTGCCATCTTCTAAGCTTCTGTTTAACTAGTTTGGCATCCGGCTTGAGTGGCAGAGTATGCACCACCACCTCAACATCTAGTCCAAACATATCGTCGTAGCTCCAAGTAAAGACATCACTGTACTCCTTTAGAAATGAGATGAATTCTGCCCTTGCTTGTGAGGACAATTCTGCACTGATACAAACCACTTTGAGATCGTCCAGTGTGCCAATGTTCACCAACTCCATGTCTTCTTCGATGTGTAGGTTTGGGCCTTCCAGATCATTGTCATGGGATTGGAGTTCCAATGCATCACTAGTATCATCGGTGCTTGCGTTGTCTTCATCCCCGTATTGTGTAAGTTCTAACAAGATCTCCTCTTCAAATGTAGGGTTGGTGATGTCAAAGGAGAGGACCTGCTCTGTCTCCTGCCCTTGTCTGTGTCTGAGGAGGCTCACATTGACTCTGGTGTTCTTATAGCCACACTACGTGATCTCTGGACCTGCAATCTCCAGGCCCGTTGATGAACCAGGCTGTCTATCTTTTTCTGCTGTAGTGCTCTTATTAATTTTTTGGTTTTTTATGCTTTTTCAATTTTTTTTTTGTGTTTTTTGTACTATTTACAAGGACCTCCCTTTAGGAGCTGTCTCATTATTGATTGTTTTGGGGGCCGCCTCCTAGGATCATTAAGAAGCCTACCATAGGATCTTTTTTTTTTGCTCCTTGCCTATCTCAAGGCAAGTTCTATGCTGCAAGTACCACCTAGACCAGCCTCCCGACTGCTAGGAGATTAACTCCACTCGTCTAGTATTCATTGACTTCGACTCTTCCAAGGCCATGATAACTAATTGGACATGGTGAGTCTGGGGTGATGCTAGCTTTGATTCTAAAGCCACTGCTTTGCTCATTTGGCTCCTACTCTCTTCTACTACATCCTCTACCAGGACTGCCAATTGCTCCTAAAACAACACCTCTAAATCATTCAGCATGGTATCCACACGTTCCCCTATGGTTGCACCTTCCACCTCGTCCGAGACGAAGTCTATGTAATAGGTGTTGGCTTTTGGCTGCTTACTATGTTAGGAACCTAACAATCTAAGGTGTTGCTGCAGGCTGATAGCTAAACTAGGAGTGCTAATCCTATTGGTAAATCTGTAGGCTCGGTCTCTACTATGACTAACTGTCCTGATGACTGCATGGCTGGAACTGGCAATTCTAGATCAACTATGGGCCTTACTATGATGGCTGCTATTGATATGGTGGAGGGTAAGGCCAAACATGCCGATGCTGACACTACTGACTGTCGCTGATCTATTCTGCCTACTGTGTCAACCTCAACGATGCTCCGGCAGTCTTCATCTAAGTAGTAATCCTCCACACAAATCCAGTTGATGTTATATGTTGGACTCTGCTACTGCTACAATGTGATCACTGTGGAAGGGCTCCAATTGGGATCCAACACACTTGCGTTGACAAAGTTACTTAAATTCTAAGGGATATCCATCCTCTTGTGCTTGCATGAAGTTTGGAACGGTCCATGATATCCAAGTCCTTTGTGGTCTCTTCTCTCTTCAGCTACAATGGGCTCCATGATCCGTTAGTCGTACTACCCAAGTGGTGTCCCTTTTCTGTGTCCCCACTAATGACAGAGGTTCTCAACCATCAAGTGTGGGTGGTTGTGAATAGCCAACAGCTAACACGCTCGATATTTGGAATGAAATTAACCAATTAAAATTGTTTAACACGGTAAAGCACATTAGAGGGTTTGCGGTCAATGTAGATAGTCCGCAATTCAACTGAAGAGATTGCGTCAACCTCTTCCTTCCCATTGTTCTCGGCCATGATGATAGCAATGTTGTTGCCATAGCAAAATTCAATCGTGCGGTGCAGGGTTGATGAGATGACCTGATGCTTTTGCAACCAAGGTTGCGAAAGCAGGAGATTGAAAGTGGACTCGAGATCGACGATGTAAAATTCGACGTCAAACTAAGCCGGTCCAACAGTCAGAGGGATGACCAAGACTCCAAATGCGTCGTGGTGCATATTGTCAAAGGACGTCATTCCCTTGATAGCTAGCATGATATCTTTGGCTTTGAATCCAATTTTACTTACTGTGCACAAGGGGTAGATGTTTAAACCTACACCATTATCAACCAATGTCAAAAGAATTCAGAAACTTTGAAATTGCACCGTTATGAACAACGATTGGTTATGGTTGGTACCTATCGGAGGTAACACCTGGGAAGAGAAGGAGATAAACAGCAGTGTTGCAATCATGCCTACCACATTCTCAAGGGTTGTAGGCTTAATGGTGGAGGATACATGGGCTACCTGGAACACTCAAAGGAAGGCTTCTCAGTGCTCAGCCAAAGTGTGGATGAGATGTAGATGGAGATGTTTGCCTTGACCTTCTTGAGCTGGGAGGTGATGTCCGCTGCTAACTTGCTAGTGGTAATTGTGGTGGGCTTTGAAGAGGTTTCATAGGTGGTGGGTTTTGTGGGGTGGCCTTCTTGTTGTGGTGGGGGAGGTGCTGGATGGTTTGGCTTGGGAACCAAAGCTGGGGGCTTGTACACCCATCTAGACCGTGTGATCTTCGCACACATCTCTATGGCGTAGTCATACGAGACATAGTGGGTATCCCTGGTCAGATGAATAACCAATGGCGTATGAGCTACCAGGTCTAGTTCGACCACTAGCAGGTTAACTGAGGGTACCACTATGTAGGCAATCAGTTGGAGTGGTTGGCCAAAAGATGGCTGGGATCTTGCTTCAAGGAAAACTAGAGTGGATGGAAAAGATTGCATGGTAGGCTGCGTGATTGCGTGCTCCAACTTGGCGGTCAATTGGATCATGTTGATAGATGATCCCAAGCCCGCAAGGAAAGACTGATACAATTGAGAGGGAAATGGTGTGGAAACATGGTGGATGATTTCAGAGGGGTTTGGCAGGGGTATGCCAGACCTGACCGAGAAGAGAAAATGAATCTCTAAGGTTCAAAGTGCTCTCGGATTCGTGTGTTGGGAGAGAGGCTGGCTAACTATATTGAGGTGTGCTTGTGCTAGTGCTGGTGTTGGTACTGAGGCAAGTGCAGACCCTTCATCATGGGTGTTGATGACTATGATTTTGCAATCAATAAGGTCTTGTATGACATTCCATAGTGTGAAACAGTTACCTGTCAAATGCCCCACGACTCGATGGTAGTTGTATATAAATTTTCTTTATACCACATCGGTAGATTAGTCAATGGTGGGAGAACTTCTAGAAGCCTCAGGAGTGACTGGACCTTGGGAAGGACAGTGCTTAATGGCTCGACCAATAGGGTGAACTCCAAATCTAATCGCTGAGGCCTTCCTTGTGGGGGGTGCTGTCTTTGCCTTGCTAGTGCGACAGGATACACTGACTTAGTAGTGGTGGTGATGTGAGATATGTGGGGTGTCCTATGTGTTGGTGCGTACACTACCTGACTTTGAGACAGTGGGCTCACTATAGACACCCCGATTTTGAGGTAATCCGGAGATGAGTATCCTCATGTTGCATTGGATGTGATCAGCCCTTAAATCAAGCCCCAAACCTATTAGCAAGCCAGAGTCAAGAATTATGTGAGCTGAGTCGATGCACCAATCAGGCGCACCTTGTAGGCCCACCTTCCAGGCACACATCACTGGCTCACCAAGTAGGCGCACATCACTGGCTCACCAAGTAGGCGCACAGCCGTTTTCAGGCTGCGGCTGCAGACCTCCCATCTTCTGGGCTGTTACTCTTGCAAACGAATGTGCCAACGAATATTCGAGGATTTTCGTTTGCAAGTCCCGTTGTTTCTCATGAGTAACCTATCCTTGGATCCCTATAAAAGGACCTCCATAGCAGCCATTCCAAGACACCTTTTTTGGGAGAGAATTCTGGTGTTGAA
>JAMKQA010232146.1:0-12497 GCA_024699735.1 Posidonia australis
TTTCGTTGGAGAAATCATAGAAGACCGATTTTATCGGGCGTACGAGGGTGCCTAACACCTTCCTCGTACGTAACAGGGATCCTTACCCACATCTTTCTAATTTTCGCAGACCTGTCCTTATTGTTTTGCATGATTTTTCATGTCTATGGTTTTCCTTGTCTTCCATAATAGACTAGGTGGCGACTCCTGCATTTCTGCATTTTGTTTTGTTTTTTCGACGTGATTTTCCGACCGTTTCGCATTATTTTGCGATCCTCCTCGCCGGCATGGTTACAGACGCCGTGAGGAGGCGGACCCTATGGTGGCCAGTGCGGGTGGGACACATGCCCCGCTGTTGGTAGCGTCCTGAGAGACAGGACAACCTTCTCAGGGAGGGGTTGGCTTTTTGAGGGTTCTCCAAAGAAGGAGAATCGCAGGAAGGTGAATGCTCCTACACAGGGTAGCCGTCACCGTGGTAGTGCAGAACACAGTGGTCGCTCCTTGGTGGACTGCTTGTGGCCAGAGTTTGGTTGCCTAGGGCTGAGCTTCCTGACTCACTATTTATGGTTTTAGCCATTGAGGGCCTTTGCTTGTGGTTTTGGCCTAGTTGAGCCCTGGTTGTGGTTTTGGCTGGTGTGGGCTTGGTTTGTGAAGTTTTGAGAAAATGGTTTGCGAAATGAATTGAAAGGAAAAATTAATTATAGTTCTGTTTTCCACAGTTTTCTCGGGGTGCATACTAGATGACTCCTGTTACTCATGCGTTTTCCTTATGGTTTTGGTTTGCAGGTGCAGACATGCGGTTGGTTTAGCATAGTGCATATAGATTGGAGTCTCCTAGCCACACACACAGGTTCCTGGTAGTTTAATATCTTCTATTTGGCTTTAATTTCCCTGTAGTTTAAATTATTTTAAATTATTGTAGAAAAATCAAGGCATGACAGGAGGGGAGCTATTAGACCGGACGTCCTAAGCTATCGTGCTTAGTGTACCTAAGCTCTAATATCAATTTGTAATGTTCCAGCACCACAAACTATCATCAATACTATCCAAGCAAATATTAATTAAGTACTTAAATAAGAATGTTGGAAATAAAAACTACTAAGCTAATAATTAATAAAAACTATTAAGCTAATAATTAAACAAGAATGCAGTAATCAAGTTCTAGCTTATTCAGGTTACACACAAATAGGTATCAATTCCCAATACAAGATCTACATCATTTTTTGATTTCTTGACTAGCAATCCATGATGGTGACACGCGTAGGTAACACATGATCCCACCCCATAGTCCCTACACACGGTAGTCACCCATTGTTGGCCTTTAGTGGTTTTAGATATTACATCCTAGTCCCCTTAAAAGAATTTCGTTCCCAAAATTTGTCTCTAGTAGAATAAATGGGGGTACTGTGATTGGATGTCCACGTCACGTTCTCAGGTAGCCTCCTTTAAGCCATGGTGTTGCACAAAACTAACACAAGGGGAATCACTTTATTCTTGAGAATTTGTTCCTTCCAATCAAATATCTAAATAACATCCTCTACCATGGTGGGGTCCTCTTGCAACTCTTTTGGCTGCACTAGTATCACTTGGCACATGTTGTGACTATGCCGGAACTGACCCTTGCGTGTGGGGGAACACGCGAAGGATCAAAAAGGTCATGGCGAAGATGGTGAATCTGAGGATGGACGCTTGACTCGAAAACACTAAACGAAACACGAAAAAGAAAACGATAAGGATAAAACGGAGTCACCACCTAATCTTTTAAAACCGAAAAGACGAGGAAAATCGGATGCTATAAAAGATGAGAAAAACATTGCAAAGTGAATGCAAATGCATGCGTGAATGTGTGTGCATGCTCCGTGCCTAATAGATGTAACACATTGATTATTGCGGGCCAGGGAAAGGGTAAGGACTCTTGTTACGCATAGGGAAGGTATTAGGCACCCCCATGTGCCCGAGAAATCGGTCTTTCTAGGCCTTTCGCTCACTTGTGTGTCGCCAAGTGCAAATGATCATGCATGCTTGCTAAGCCTAAAATGGATGTATGCCATATGCTATGTTGATGCAAGTGATGTGAATGGGGAAAAAATTTGATGTAAATGGACTCGACTACGTTATGTGAATCCTAGACCGTCGATCAAAAGGATCCGACATAGTAATCGTCATCGTCCTAAATGCAATGCATGAATGTCATGATGCAGGATAAGCCTATTTATGCATGATGCATGGCATGAAATGATAAGAGAGCAAGTGACATGAAAGGATAGATAATAATATGTAGGTCATGATGTATGAGATGTTTACCTGCTTTGGGTAATGGTGTATAATACATGTCGAATGATGAATAACATGAAATGATAAATAATATGTGTGATAATACAAGAAATGATGAATGAGTGAGTGAGGCGTACATATTAACGCAATAATGATTGTGCAAATAAAACATGCATGGAAATAACGAATGATGATAACGAAACAAACTAGAATCAGGAAACCATGCAACAAACGGATAGGAGTGTGATCAAATAGGGAAAAGAGGCTAAGCCTAGTTAGGTTATATTCCCTAGAAAATACGCATTGGTTGTGCACGCAAAACAAACACGTATCCCAGGCACGTTCCAAGAACATGCTCCGATTATCCACTATTATCGCCATTCTCAAGCAATTCGATCACTGAAACCATACTGTAAGTAACCAAAATCCACGACAAAATACTAGAGATGGGGTACAAACGAGAAAATACCATTAAACACATGTATGAATAAAACCAAAAGTACATACCCTAAAGCGAATGAAATGCATATGTGAATAATGCAACCAGGTATCTCCGAAACAAAGTATATGCATGATCAAGGGTTAAAAGGCAAACATGAACCAAGAAACATGGGTCCGGGAGCTAAGACTGGGTCAGGTTTGGCATCCACAGTCCTTGATGAATCCATGCAAGTCACACACGCAGGACGCGTTCTAGGATTTTGCTTAGACCATCCTCCTTCATCGCCTCTCTCCAAGCAAACCACACAACAAAAGGGCAATGCAAGCATCCTGGAAGCTACACTAAACATTATACTTGGAAGGCAAAAATCGAACCCACACCCAAACATGATAAATGGATGACATGGCATGTGGAACAATGACAGAAATAAAAGAGGAAGATGTCAGGTGTTTAAAACAGGGGAGAGGTTACCTGTGGTAATGGGTTTGTGCGTCCGACGCGGCTCACGGTGGCTCTCTCTGGACTGGTGGAGCTCAAAGGCAGTGAAGGTAGGGACAGCGTTGTGGGGAGGCTGGAGCACGCGTGGGAAGCTCCGGCTAGGCAATGTGGGGAATGGTTTGGTTGTGACTGCCTCTCTCCTACTCTCCTCTCTCCCTACGTTGCATGGGGCTCAACATGGAGGGGGTGAGGCTGGTGCAAGGCTCGGGCTTGTGTTGGGTTTTGACTGGATGTGATGGAGGGGTTGGTGCTGTGGGGTTAGCTGAAGGTTGAGGAGGAGGTGGGCTGGCAGTAGGTCTGTTGGGTGTTGTTTTTACGAGGAGGATGGAGATGAGGCTGGTGCAGTGGAGGGCTCGGGGTTGGACAGCGGGTGAGGGAAGGATGGTGGCTGGAAGCTATGGATCGCCCCCGGAGGGAGGATGGGTTGGCTGTGGGATGTTTTTGGTGGTCACCGGAAGAGGAAGGCTGGACGTGGGTGCAGTTGGGTCTCGAGGTTGGTGGCTGAGAGCTGCTGTTTGGAGGCTTGGTGGGAGGTGTTGGCGAGGCCTGCTAGTTTTGCTCGTTGGAGGACGAGTGGCTGAGGGCTGGCGGTGTAGGTGGGTTTGTGTGGTTGCGATGGAGGTGGTGGGCTGGTTGCTAGTTGGGGTGCGGAAAAGGTGGAGGGAACGTGAAGGTTGCTGTAAGGGTGGCTAAAGAGGAAGGAGGGAACTAGAGGGCTGGCGGTGTAGGTGAGAGGAGGAAGGGATGTGAAGGCTTGGGCTGCTCGATGCTGTGGTGATGGGTTCATGGTTGGCTCCAGGGAGGAGAACGGCTGAGGTTGGAAGGTTGCTGTTTGGGTGCTGTTGCTGGGAGGTGTGGGTGGCTGTGGCAGGCTGGTTGGACGGGAGGTGCAGATGGGCGTGGTGGTGGCAGCTGCTAGTAGTGGGAGATGGTGGGCTGAGGTGATGGGTGAGGCCGTGCATGTGTTGCATGGCCATGCATGGGTTGCAAGGGCATGTGTGGGCTGTATGGGCATGAAATGGGTTGAGGCTTGATTTATGGGCTTAGGTTTAAATGGGCTATTGGGCTTGGCATGGGCTTTGAAATGGGTTTAGGCTTATTTTATGGTTGACGACATTGGGTTTTGAGTTTAGGTGGCCTTGGGCTTGTGGTGGAATTATGGGTTAATGGTGTTGGACTGGGTTTAGAGTTTGGGACGGATTTGTATTTGGGCCATACAGATTGTGTTTATTGGTTAGGTTAAGTTAGGGTGTGGGTTTATGCTCAGGTTTGGGAGGCTATGGGCTTGAGGTGAGGTCTAGGCTAGGTTTGTGGATTTTGGGATATGGTTTGGACTACTGGTGTGACTAGGGTTTGTTTAGGAATATTGGTTTAAGGTTTGAGATGGATTTGGGGTTGGAATTAGGGTTAGTGGTGAGTTTTGGGGTGTATAGTGGGTTTTACAGGGATGAAGTGCCTCATGCCACCAGAACGCACTTTCCGAGAAATCCACTGCAAGTGGCTGCCAAAATGGGGTGTCTATACACGTCCACTAAGCACTTTTTCAACTTAGAAACATGAAACATGCTATGCACATTAGAAAGATTCAGAGGTAAATCCAACTTGTATGTAACTTCTCTGACCCTTTTGGAAATCCTATAGGGCTCGATGCAGCGAGGATTCAACTTTCCCCACGTGCCAAATCTTTTTACCCTTTTAGTTGGTGATACCTTTAGGAAAATAAAATCTCATTCTTCGAATTCTAAAGGTCTTCACCTCCTGTAAGCATAACTCTTCTGTTTACTTTGTGTAGCTACCAACCTCTTTCTAATCAAGTCCACTATGTTCGCTTATTGCTGTATAATCTCTAGGCCCAAAAGTTGGTGTTTGCCCACTTCACTTCAACAGGTGGGTGTTTTACATGGTCTATCATACAGAACTTCATATGGTGCCATTCCAATGCTAGAGTGATGGCTATTATTGTAGGTAAACTTGATCAGTGACAAATGCTCCTCCCAGCTTCCTTTCAAATCTAGAGCATAAGTCCTTAACATATCTTTCAGTGTTTGAATAGTCCTTTTGGTCTAACCATCTGTTTGAGGATGGAAGGTGGTGTTAAGATTCAACATAGTGCCAAATACCTCTTGTAATGCCCTCCAAAATCTTGATGTGAATCATGTCTCTGTCAGACATGATTTACATAGGGACTTCATATAATCGAACTATCTTAAACACATACAACTCTACTAGTTGTGACAATGGGAGATTTACCCTTATAGGCAAAAAATGTGTTGCCTTTGTGAGTTGATCGATGATTACCCATATTATGCCATTCTTTCCTTTGGTCTTTGGTAATTTCGTCAAGAAACCCAAAGAGACATGCTCCCATTTTCAAACTAGAATATCTAGGCGTTGTAGAGTCCTTCTAGGCTTCAGGTGCTCAATCTTCACCATCTAGTAGGTTGCACACTTTACTACATGCTTAGTAATTTCTCTCTTCATCCTAGACTACTAAAAGTTCCTTTTCTGATTTTTGTACATCTTGCTGTTTCCTACATGAATTATATTTGGTCCTGTGGGCTTCATCTAGCATTGTTTGCTTCACTTCTTCCACTTGAGGAGTGCACAAGTGCAAGCCGTACCTTAACCCACCATCTAAACAACAAATAAGTAGGGCACCTCCCCCACCTCCAGCTTTTCCCAGGTTTTACGTACAAAGGAGTACAGTTGCTAAGCAGTCACAATTGCTTCCAGTAACCTTAGGTGAATAGACAAGTTAGCCATCTAAGCTCCAACAAGTTTTTGAGACTGCCTCCTAGGTCTACACTCAACCAATCCTTGTAGCATGCACTATTCCTTAACCATCAGGTTGGCTACGACATGAGTACATCTACTTAGTGCATCCACAACCACATTGGCCTTTCCTGACTGGTAGGATAGACTAAAGTCATAGTCCTTGAGATATTCTACCAACCTCCACTGTCTTAGGTTCAAATCCTTTTGTGTAAAAATATATTTCAAACTCCGATGATCTGTAAATACTTCAAACTGTTCATCATGCAGATAATGCCTCCAAATCTTTAATACAAATACTACTACAACCATCTTTAGGTCGTGGGTGGGGTAATTCTTCTCATGGTCCTTCAATTGGTGGAAAGCATATACTACCACCTTGCCAAGCTGCATCAAAATACACCCTAATCTAGTTCCACAAGCATCGCTATATACCTTAAAACCCCCACTTCCAGAAAGTGGTGTCAAGATTTGGGATGTGACCAGTGTCAAGATTGGAGATGTGACCAGACAAGCCTTCAACTCGTTGAAACTTTCTTTGCATTGCCAATCCCACACAAATGGCACTTTCTTCAGAGTCAGTTTGGTTAGAGGTACTGTAATCTTGAAAAAATCTTGAATGAACCTTCGATAATATCCTGTTATGCCCAAGAAACTTTTGATTTCTGACACATTCTTGGGTTTGACCCAGCTGTTCACTGCTTCCACTTTAGTCGGATTCATCTTAATGCCTTCTTTTGAGATAATGTGGCCAAGGATTGTAATTTATTTGAGCCAAGACTCACATTTAAAGAACTTTACGTAGAGTTGTTGTTGCCTCAGTGTTTCCAACACAGTCTTCAAGTACATCTGGTGAGTTTCGAAGTTAGGAGAGTATATCAGCACGTCATCTACAAACAGCACCATAAACTGATCTAAGTAGGGCCTGAGCACCCTATTCATCAAGTTTATAAAGGCGGCTAGAGCATTTGTTAACCCAAATGGCATGACCAAGAACTTGTAATAGCCATACTAAGTTCGAAAGGTTGTCTAGTGCATGTCTGATCCCTAGATCTGGAGCTGGTGATAGCCTGATATCAAATCAATCTTTGAAAAGACTAAGGCTCCTTACAGTTGGTCAAATAAATCATTTATCTTGGGCAATGGGTACTTATTTTTTACAGTGATCTGGTTCAACATCTAATAATCTATACACAACTAGAACTAACCATCCTTCTTCTTAATGAACAAAATAGGCGCGCCCCAAGGTAATATAGTTGCTTTGATGAACCCCTTGTCTAATAACTCTTACAATTGATTCTTGAGCTCTCGTAATTCAGCAGGTGTCATTTTGTAAGGGGTCTTTGAGATAGAACTTGATCCTGACACCAGATCAATCAAGAACTCCATCTGATTATACGGCGGCATACCAGGTCACTTCTTTGGGAAACCATCAAGGTACTTGTAAACATTTGGTATATCTTGTACTTCTAGAGTAGGCAAGGAGGACATGACTATACTAGCCAAATATCCTGCACAACCTTTTGCTAGAGAACGATAGTCTTTTATTGTTGAAATCACTTTCTTCGACTCACCTAGCTTTATTTCTTGCACCAAACACAAGCCTTGACCTAGGCATTCTACTAGCACCCTCTTCTTAGTACAATCAATCATTGCTGAATGCTGTGTTAGTCAGTTCAAGCCTAGTATTTCATCATACTCCTGCATATCCATTATTATCAAACTGGCCTTGAAATCCTTATCTCCCAACTTGACATTGACTGATCGTAGATATCTTCATACTAGATTGTGCTCCCCCAACAGAGTCATCACATCGAGGTGAAAACCTAACTTAGTTGGTTTGTCTCAAATCTCAGTTGCAAATGACTCAGAGATAAAGGAAAATGAACTCCCTGAATCAAATAGTACTTTGGCCATCTGGTTAGCCACCAGAAAAGAATCTAAAGATAACACATATCACAATCACAAATCATAATTATTATTAAGAATAGTATTGGATACACAACTACATAAAAGGGGTGGAGATTTTCAACACAACACACTACTACTCCTTACCCTTTACAACATCTCCTGAAGGTTTGGCATCAAGAGTAGATATCGCAAACACGCGTCCCTTGGTTAGTTGGCAAGGTGCATCCCCAACTTTCTTTGGAGGATTAGGGCAGTTTTGCTGAAAATGCCTAGCCTTTCTGCAATTGAAGCACACCACACCTTTCAGGTTGTACTGTCGACAAGGACACTGTAACGCCATGTGTCCCGTCTGTCTACAGATGAAACAAGCTCTCTCCCCCCTGCAAGACACTATTTGAGCCTGTTTGACTAAATCCAGCACTATCCTTCCCAGCGAAACTACGTCTTCCATCAAAAGTCAAGCCAACACGCTCATTCCTTTTTTTAGAGTTCTTTGAACTCTTAGAGCTCGACATCCCAAGAGTAGAAGGCTGTGGGACAAACATCTTCTCCTTTCCTTTGGCTTGGCTCTTCATATACTGCTTGTGTTCTTCTTCATATTGAGTAGCCAACTCTATCACATCCAATAAAGTCTGGCATTGAACGATTTTGGTCTTGTAGATAGTGGAATAATCATGATAATGTGCAAGAGTTGAACCAAACAAGCCATGAAATGACTGATTTTGCATGATAGCTGAGGCAAAGCTTTAAAGAAATCTACATTGGTTTTCATAATCCAAACTTGGGTTGATTTTGGCAAAATTGGTGAAATATTATGCAACCATAATCTACAAGCCATAATCTGCACACTGTTGCTCCTTTGGAAATGTGCACAGAATCAAGATTTTAGGACCATAATCTGCAACCACAATCTCAACCAATTAGGGTTCGAGTCTTGGGTTCAAACCTTCCATGAACCACTTGGCTTTGCACTATTCTATGTCAAAGGACTTTGTAAATCACTCCAACGAGGAGAAGGTTACCTCATACTTAGCCACCATCATGCTGCCCTGCTTCAAGCCTTTGAACTCTCTATCCTGTTTGTCCCTCTCGTGATCTGGGAAATATTTCTTGTAAAAGACAACCTAGAAGTCTCCTCAAGAGATTATCAATAGATCAGCATTTGGGAACTTTAGATGGCATGTGGCTCTCCACCATTGGTTGGTGTCATCCTCAAACTGGAAGGTTACCAGCTGCACCCGTTTCTCTTCTGGCACTTCATGCTTTCTAAAATCTTTTCCATTTTCAGCGACTAGGCCTCGCACTCCTCGGGTTTGCCTCGATCGTTGAAAGTTGGAGCATGAAGACGACTAAGTTGCTTCAGCCATGGATCGCCTTTGGTCCCATCGGTATTTCCTTTCCTAAGGGACTGCATGATTCCTCGAATCATGCGATTCAGCTCTCCCTGCATCTCGCATCATCCATCTCTCTCACCAGTTCCCGATCTTGATACGGGAGTCCTCACTCTGCCTCTATTTCTACCTCGGAGCAACATTCTGTAGCTACCACCAAAACCACAAAGAATCAGAAAACAGGTCAGGTGTAGTCATTCTTTTTTGTGCAATCCTTTGAAGCTACTAGACTAGATACCTTAAACTACTGTGCCTAGTGTACCTAAGCTCGGATATCAATCTGTAATGCCCTCGGTGCCACAAACATGCTTCAATACTATCTAAGCAAATATTAATTAAATAATTAAACAAGAATGCAAGAAATAAAATCTACTAAGCTAATAATTAATAAAAACTACTACTACTACCTAGGACCTGTGATGTACGGCTACATGGCTCCAACTACGTAACTTAGTACTAGATTGCGACTTCACTAATCTACTCCTACACAAAAACCATAAAGAAAACGCATGAGTAATATCCTTTGTCACTAAGTACGTGTCCACTGAAATCGAAATCAAAAATCTCAAAGAACCAAGAATTGAAGTTGCCACCATCAACTTCCAAAGGACACATAGTTACTATCCGTAGCAGCACCAAAACCACATTAGAAAGGAATCACCAATGTTCATAAAATATAATTATAAATCAATCCGATAAATCCAATATCCAATAGCTTGATAAATCCTTTATCTAATACTCACTTGTGTGTCGTCAATGCTAATACATGCTTGCCAAGTCTAGGATGGATGAATGCTTAATGTCATGTCAATGCAAATGAGATGAATAGGGTGGAAAACAATGTGATCTAGTGCTCAATCGTGCTAAATGAATTTTGGACCATCGGTCAAAAGAATTCACTATAGTAAACATCAACACCCTAATTAATGGGTGCAGGATTCCAGAAAACACGTAGAAAACCATGCAATGCAGGTGAAAACATGAATTGTCAAAAATCAGGAGAAATCATGCTAGAAAACAAAAGAGAAGATCAAAACAAAAGGTGTAAAGGTGCACAGCAAGTTGTCTGTTCTGAACTAGGTGGCCATACGGGCAATCCACGTCGACTAGCCACACTGCCTAGGCACACTAGAAGAATTGTAGAATAGGCCAACGAGCTTGTCATCGCACTTAATCAAAATGTAATGATGTAAAAAACTGATGCAATGCATGGAAAGCATGAAGGGATGTAGGGGAACATGCTTGGATGCTTAAATGCGATTGTAAATGGATGGATGCTCTTACCGACCTACCTCATCATCGATTTCGTTCCGTCAATGAGTTGGTCTGCAAACTCAAGCCATGAGGCTTCGGTGAGGTGTTACAATGTTTCTAGAGGACTGAGGGAGCGAGATGAGATGCATGGATGCAAAGGAATGAAGAAACACATGCAATGTAGACTGTCCACCATCTTCACTATGTCACGTGGGCAACCACGAACTTAGTTGGCCATATAAGCATCAAGAAGCATCGAGTGACTATCCAAGGTGATTGGAAGAAACGAAAGGAAGGTGACAATGTGCCGAAATGGTCTGTAAACAAGCTCACAAGCCGTCGACCATATTTGAGCTATTTGAACCCATCGTCAGTGGTGAGGAGATGCAGTGAATGTATGACTGACACAACATGATAAATTTAGATAGACATGCATAGGATAAGACAACGATGTAGCAAAAACAAGGAGAGATAGATATGCACACTCAACTGGAAGAGAGGTACTTATGGAGGTGATACACTTGACTTGATAAATCCTTTATCCAATAGCTTTTGCAGCTATGACCATGCCGACGCCGAGGGGGGAGGGACCACGCTCTAATGCGATTAGGATTGCATGGAGACCAGTAGGGCCATGACAGATTAGGTGAATCCAAGGACAAGGGAAAAATGACTTGAAAACACCGAAGAGAGGCAAAGCAAAATAAAGATAAGGACATGGAGTCACCGCCTAGTCTATTGAAAACGGAAAGATGAGGAAAACCAAATTGAAAATCAAAACTAAAGCTGAATGCAAGATAAGAGTGACTTCATGCCAAATGGATGCAACACATGGGTCAATGTGTGTCCAAGAAAGGGTAAGGACTCCTATTACGTGCGGGGAAGGTATTAGGCACCCTACAAGCCCGATGAGTTGGTCATTCTTGGACTTATCGCTTGCTTGCATGGTTATGTAGGCGCTTGAACGTCGATTAATTTGTGACTACATAGATGATGAATGATCCAAACAAGGTAAAATGAATGCGAAACAGTAACTCAAAAGTGTGCTCATGCTGAAGGGGCACAAAGCGAGGCAATGGATGAGAGTGGGATAAATTTAGGGGCTAAGCTAGCTCAAGATGGGTCCCTGGGACAACCGTGCATCATCGACGTGCACGTGGTATGTGCGTCTAGAACTTGTTGGCTATCATGGCTAATCCCACACACCTAGGGTTATAATGTGGTAACTATGGGATAATGGACAACATGAATGGCAGATGGGAACGTGCAGTATCTAAAATTTGGAGGAAAACCACTATGGAAAAGAAACCCGAACGACGAAAGGGAAATAAATGCGTAAGAGAAACCAAAGTCATGCAAGTGGAGTCAAAGGCATAAAGAAAACCTCCATGAAAGGGCATAGGGACGAGGCTTGGTCAAGTCTGGTGCCATTGTGTCTCTGATGCACATGAGCATGTGGGATGCGCTATCGGGGTGTGCACTTGAAAAGAGTCCAAACCTTCCTCCTTCATCACCTATCCCCACGCGAAGTATGCAATGCCTTAGCCACGAAAACATTTAGGAAGCTACAACGAACATATGACATGGCAAAAGCTCTGAAAAACCAAAACGAGGCATGGCATGACCTCCTCCCCACTCCTGTCGTCAACGTCACAACTCGTCGAAGTTCGACTGACCACTCGAGAGAGCTAGGGAGTCAGGCATGACTACTGAATGATGGAGGCATTAGAGAGGATGAGGAGGATGCTTCGAGACGGTCGGGGCCAAGCGCTCAAGGGTCGGAAGCCTTATGCTAGTGCTCACTGTCCGTCAAGGGGGAGGAAGATGGGATACAATGAAACACAAGAGAAAACCATGAGAAAACAAAATGGGAGAGCCAAACTAACATCCCTAAGCTATCCTCTAATAGAAAAGGGGGAGGATGCATCTCCTTCCATGGCAGCAATTGGAGCTCTGGTGAGTGAGCTGAAGGTGAC
>JAMKQA010232147.1:0-12702 GCA_024699735.1 Posidonia australis
TGACTACAAGAATCAAATATAAAATAGTTTGGTAAAAGATACATAAAAATGACCAAAAACGTTTTTATTTAACTTCCAATAACAATCTGTTAAAAAAATAATCTATTAAAAGATACATAAGAATGACTATAATTCGAGCTATGGTTCTAAAAGATACATAATTTTTTTTTAAATATTTAATACACGTATTAACATATATAGTTTATATTGGGTTCGGTTCGGTTAAACCGTCCTTAAAACCACAAACCGAACCATATAGTTTGGTTTGGAGATATTCCAAACCAAACCAAACCACTGAATTTGAAAAACCGAACCGAACCACTAAAAATGGTTTGGTTTGGTTCGGTTAACCGGTTTGGACGGTTTGGGTGCCCACCCCTAGTACGCCCCACTTTTCCTGATTGACTGCGCCATCGCAGTTAATTACGGTACCCGTGGATAGTGGAATGGTTGACACAGAAACTACGGTTGTCCTTCAGAGACTTTACACTTACCGCCCTGGCAGCCACTGTTTTCAATGGATGATTGTCTTGTTTAGATTTGATACCTTGTCCCTTTCAGTGAAAGAATTTCACCAACATATCAACAAGGTTATCTTTCATGCTGATCTTCTACACAAGAATCTCACGTTGACAGTTGATCTAATGAAGTGATACTTCACGTCCAACATGATCGAAAAGTAGGGAAATTGTACCTCACATAGGAAAAATATATGTTGAAAGTCTAGAAACGGTTTGGCATGACAAATGCCTCTCCAATCATATTTTCGTTGAATGCTCAATTAAGAAAACTCTCAATTGTTGCTTCACCATAGGTTGAAGAACAAGAGTAGGATAGACGAAGATTAGTCATTGACTACCTATTCACCGTTGGAGGTTTCACACTTAGTTGGAAAGCTTCCTACAATCGATGCTTGCCCTATCAACTACAGATGAGTGTATGGCAATCACCAAGGCGTTCAAAAAAGCTATATGATTGTTAGGACTGTGTACAGAATTTGGCATGGGTTAGATCGACATTTTTGTTTTTTGTGATTGTTAAAATACTATTCATCTTACTAAAGATAAGATGTTTCATAAATGGACAATACATAGTAGCTTCATTAAAAGTCACATTTCAGTCAATGATGAACTTCGACGACTTAAGATCAAGGCAATGGAACCTATATCCTTTTATTCTCGATGCATAGTCAAAGAATATGCATCACTTGGCCTGAGATTTAAGTTTACCTTTATTACAATAAATATAAGTAGTGCAACCAAAAAATCTTAAATTACAATAATTTGCAAGTTTACTAAACCAAACTTCTATTGGTGGTTTGAAGTTTAAAGGTAACGAGGGGACCAATTAATTAGATAGGCTATTGAGAATATGAGCTCAGCCCAGAAGTCTCTCCCGAGATGAGCATTCAACAACATGCATCAAGCAAATTCCAGGAAAGTCATATTCATTTGCTCGACCATTCGATTTTGCTGAAGAGTGCCTTCACTATTTGGAGCCAAGCGATTCCAACTTCTTTACAAAAGTTTGTAAACTCAGGAGAATAGAATTCTAACTCATTGTCTGTTCGCAATCGTTTCATCTACTTACCTGTCTAGTTTTCCACAAGGATTTTCCACTACTTAAAGTAAAAGAATGCTTCAAACTAGAGTTTAAGAAAATAAACCCAAACTTTCTTAAAGTAATCGTCAACAAATGTCAGTACAAATCTTGTGTCACCCTTCAAAGGAACACAGGAAGGATCCCATAAGTCGGAGTGTGTAAGATCCAATATATCCTTGGTACTACAAATGCCAGTGCTAAAGTTAACTCTCTTTTGCTTTCCAAGAACACAATGTTCATGGAAATCAAACTTCTCACGTGTCCGAGCCTCATATGTCAAAGTCAAGCGGTATCTACTTTGATGGCAGACACAACAACTGACCTAACCACAGTCAAGCTGAGTAGTGTACATAGATTTCTTGATCAACTTGCTTTCATCAAGACATGAGCAACGTTGCTAACCCTTAGTACTCCTTTATCACCAATAAACTTGTACCGATTTGATTCAAGGATACCAAGTGAGATGAGATTCTTCGCTAACCCAATGACATGACAAACATCGATCAACATTTGGACTATACCATCAAACATCTTGATCATGACCGATCGACAAGCTGAGTCATTTCCCATGATCACAACTCCACCTTCAACTAATTCATATGTGGAGAACAACTCTTTGTTCAATGTCACGTGGTAAGAACAACAGAAATCAAGAATCCAATCATCCTTGAATCTAGCAGACATGGTGGTAAGAATGACATACTCATCTTCGATTGCCACACTAACTTTGGCGAGCTGCTCGCTATCATGATTTTCTTCTCGTTAATTTGTATTCTTCAACTTGAAGCACTTTTCGACAATGTGGCCCTTCTTATTGTAGTATTTGCAACACTTGTACTTATACTTTGATTTGGATCGATCGCCCAATTGATTATTGCTTGTTTGCCCCTTCAATTGACCCTTCACAGCCAAAGCCTTGGCCTGGCCTTAGGAAGAGCTCATAAGCTTTTTATCAGTCAGCTCCCTCGATAATAGAGATACTTTGACCTCTTCCATGGAGATTATATCCTTCAAGACTGACATGATCTTTCAAAAGTTTTTATACGAGGGAAGTAATTTACACGATAAAAGAATAACTTGATCTTCATCTTCTACTTCAATGTCATAGTTTTCTAGATCCATGACAATAGAATTGAATTTATCTAAATAAACTTTAAGAGATATGGCTTGTGACAAACAAAGGGAAAAAACTTCTACTTTGGATAAATCTTGTTGATGAGAGACTTGGTTATATAAAGTAATTCTAATTTCAACTACAGATTTACCATAGTCTTCTCATGGACCACATCTCTCAAGACCTTATTTGATAACAAGAGTTGTATTGTTGCTAATATTTTTCATCCAACATGAATGTTGGCATCTTCTCAATTCCTAAGAGTACCTTCTGTAACCTTTGTTGAATAAAGAGGACTTGCATCTTGACCTATCAAAGGTTAAAACTAACAGTACAATCGAACTTCTCGATATTGAACTTAGTCGACATACGTGGCGCTGATATCAATTTCTTAGGTTTGAAATATAGGCCGACCAAGTGAATAATAAACAAGACTAATAACACAATCATAAACACAAAGAATTTACGTAGTTCAATCGATAATGTGTCCATCTACATCCATGAGAGAAGAGATGCAGTTTCCACTAAACAGCAATCAAAATACAAGTATAAGAGAAGAAGAAAGAATACAGAGAATTCCCAAGAATAAACATATACTTAATATTTGCTAATGACAATCATCGTAAATATATATAGGTATTGGGAAACCTAGCTATGATAGTGGATTTATACCCATTACTTTAAAAAGTCGGTTACAAATCAATATAGGTTACTGATGACCATAAAAGAGTCTAATCATATGATCAATCATCAAATGGACTCTTGATTGGAAGATCAATTGGTCTTCCGATCAATCGGACGATGTCAATCAGTCAGACCTTGTCGATCAGTGATCAAATTTTTTGTCATAATTAACAATTACCATGATTAAACAATTAAACAGCATTTCCACATCATGATTAAACAATTAAACAGCATTTCCACACTAACAATAAAGGGTTGCTTTGGCCAAACATAATTATTTAAAAAAAAAAACAGCTAAAGATATGAAACTGCTTGATGTTGATGAGCTGCAGAAATGTGATTTAGAAAACCTTGATGTATACAGCTCAAATGGTGACAAGAGCCAGACCTATAGGATCTCATCCCACACGGTAAGACAGGATTCATAAATGGTCGGACTTCGAAACAGTTGAGAATGCAATAGTGAAAACTTGATGGAATTGGCAAATGATGCATACAAGAAAATATACATCTACAAGCAATTAAAAAGATTTAGTTCATAAGGAGAGAATTGATTGCAGAAACAATACTATTTAATTCATCTCAATCTTTGAGGGACCACTGAGAGAAGAAATGCAGAGTTTAGATCTATATGCATTTCAGGTGTCATAAATTAAAATTTTGAACTATATATCAGCTGTCATGAATAATAACTATAATTAAATAACACAAATACTTAATCAGCAATGTTCACAACACTGACCTGGAAAGCTACAGTGTGTTCCTCAAGAGCATGCAGGGAATCTATCAACTGAACCCGTAAGGAAGCAGGTCCTTTTGCCGCCACCATTCCCAGTTCAGATGCCAAACCAAAGATAGAGAGAGCACAAACGGTGGCTTCTAGAGTGTGCAATGGGTCAACTGCAACAAAGGCAGTGATGAGAGCTGTCACAGCACATCCAGTAGCCGTAATCTTTTGCAACATGGGAACCCCATTCTTCACCCCTACTATACGTACGCCATCAGTTATGTAATCCACTGCTCCAGATACTGCAACCACGGCTCCACTGCTTCTAGCCAAGGATTTTGCCGCATCCACTGCCTCCATGGATTCATGGGAACTGTCAGCCCCCTGCTCCACCGAATTAATTTTCATGAGTATGGTTCCTTTTAACTTATTGGTGATAATTTTATGTTCTTCCAAATGCTATATGAGTGAATCTATAGCATCTAGTACGAATCCAATTCTTGGTGAATAACCTAAAATTTTGTATTAAGCAAAGTATATCGTACAAAACTTTATCTACAGAAATTTTAATCACAAAGCAAAGTATTCCATACCAAACTATCTAATTTCTACAGCTATGGAGGTTATAATGCCTATATAATGAAAAAACGAAGAAACAACATTCAACAAACTTATGAGCACCAGAGAAGGTGAAATCAAGTATTTAGTTGTTCTACTATGTTCATAATCAATATATTGCACTGACTGGATTCTTGATAGCTTGCAGCCTAAGCAGAATTGCCTCCATAGGTGTAGGACGGATTCTTATGATAACTGATTTTTTTGAAGAAGTTATAATGATTATTTGTGAAAGCATGATATATGAGCGTAGCCAATGAGGGGCAAAGCAAAAGTGATGCAAATTCCATTTTTTTTTCTAAGAGCAGTGGACAGTAAACACTAAAATCAAAACTCACAACAAGGCATCAGTTGTAAGAATTGACGCTCCTACATCACTATCATCACACGACTCCACTTTTCTTCTTATTGTATTTTTTGCTCATGAAGTACAAAGGACAAAAAGCAAATGAAAATGGTTTAAAGGTCTCCTAAAGAAACTAGAAAGCAAGGAGACAACAATTTCTCATGAAGATTGCAAATTAAATGTGATAAATAAGGTGATGATGACAGCTAACCAACTCTATCAACCAATAGAGATAACAAAAACCTTTAAATCAGTCTGATTGTATTTTAACCATGCTTTTTTTCTTTCCAGTCATACGCACCACTTGCAGCATAAGCACATAACATACAGGAAGCTTTCTATATTCTTCCTAACAAGATCAGCTGTAGCCTACGAGTTCCTGAAATCCAACTTAAACTGTATTGGTGAAAATCCATTACGTGCAAATCCCTTTTGACATTCCGTACTAATATATTATCCATCAGATGCTCAAAAATATGATCAGCAGTCACATGACAAGCACTTGATTCCAACGAATTTTATTTGTATCCCAAAAATACTGTCCTTTGATGAAAGATGAGATTCATGACAGTCTCTGGTACTTACCACTGCTCAAAAATATATGGTAGTCATGCAGTTACGCCACGGTTGTATTTACCACCTTGCAAAATAATCCTCTGTTTGGAGTCCCTTGTAGAATATGCTTCTACGAAATGCACGTAGATCATCACTAAATCATAATCCATGCAAAAGGCAACCACCCTGCATTGCATGATATACAACTTTAGGATTGAAAGATGGCCTAATGTAATTTGTCCATGCAGAAAAATAATTTCGTCTATGTTAGTCTTCAGGTTATAAAACAATAACACATGGTCTAAATACTGTATAATTCTTTGGCTACAAGACCTACATGCTAGCCAACTGCACCACCACCCCACATTGACCTTAAGTCGCAGGTTCAAATCATGAAACTAGACATCAACATGTGTCGGTTTCTTAGCTGAATGACACGATATGTATATGTAAATCACGATGTACCATATGTCGAGGGTAAGTATCGACTCATTTCAATGAGTCAAGCTGTGTCGGAAAACTCAGTTTAATTCTTACACTGAGTTAAGCCTGCATCATCAACTTGGCCTTTAAAAGGCCGACACAAACAACTCCCTGCTGTTGTATCTTTCCTTTTCCTTCTCTCTTCTCCTTTACTGTTGCTGCATCTTTCTTTTCTCTTCTCACCTTCTATCCTCTTTGCAAACGTGCATCTCCAATGGAACTACCAAGATTCCTTAGGTAGTGATGGTCTTCTCTTCAATTTCTCTTTTTTCCTTAGGTAGTGATGGTCTCTCTTCAATTTATTAAGCTAAATGTTAGATTTTTATATGTAATTTCATGTTTCTTGTTTAAGTTCACATGCAGATCTTAGATATAATTGAAGATCTTAATTAGATCTAACATTATACTACGTAGATCTAAGGGTTTTTCATGTTTATTTTACTATTTTGAATATTGACGTTAATAACTTGATATATAATTATATAAATTGTATGTCACATACATAATAGATATATTATATAGATGATAGATCTAATCTAATAAAACATACATCTAATCTAATAATTTGATAAAATCATTTAAAAACAATAAAATTCGTAATTAAATAAAAAACAGTAAAATATTTATAATTTAAAAAAAATTAGAATGTTTTGTAAATAGTTAAAAATAAGAGAAAAAAATTGGAAAAAAAATAAGGAATAATTGTAAAAAATAACTAAAAATATAGAAAATGAGAAAATATTTGACATGTATTACTTCATTAAATTAATAACATTTATCTTTTATTTTCAACCTTCATAATGTCAAATTCCTCAAGATATGAAAATAATGGATGTTGTAATAATAAAAAGGCACTTAAATCGATGAAGGTTGGTTGCATGCATATTCTGTCGACAATGAGGGACAAAAAATACAGTGCAAATATTACGACAAGAAAATGATGAGTGAAGGAATAACAAAATTAAAACAACACTTTGTTGGTAGATACAGTAATATAACTAAGTGTAAATCGTGTCTATCAACAGTTTCTGTTCAAATGAAAGAGCTATTAAAGGATATTAAAGTAAAGAAAAGTGAAAATAAGAGAAGAGAAGAAATGTTCAATAAAATTTTCTTTAATGAAGGTATTTCTCATGCTATTCCCACATTAAATTCAGATGATGATATGATTTATCCTGTAAAACTATGAGAATCTAAAAGATAGAGAAATGCATAAAAGATTAATAATGGAGTCTAAAAATAAAAAATAGCATAAAAAGCAAATTCAAAAATTCCATGGGATGAATGATATCCTAATTTATAAGGGAAATGACACTGATAGTCAAAGAAGAATAAGGTTAGAGGCATTGTTGTTTAGAACGTATAGTTAAAGATGCAATAATTATGTAGCTACAATTAGAATAAAAGGCCTTAAAATAGCATAAGAACTTATTGTATTGGACAAGTTCCAGTATGTACAAATTCCAATATGTATAATCATGGGTAAGTTCCATTATGTATTGAATAACTTATTCTTATGTAGCTACAAATTTAAAAAGCCAAGTTCCAGTATTACGAAAAAGCATGGAATCTATTGGACACCATACACAACTTATTGTATTGATCTAATGCATAACAACTTCAAAAAGACAAAGTTAATAGAGAAAATGATTAGAGATGCAAGGATTGTAACCAATTTCATTTACAACCATTTATATTTACTAACTTTTATGAGATCACTCAATTGTTGTATTGGTGATTTCATTCGTTCAAAAGTCATCCAATTTGCAACAAATTATGTTACTC
Organism: Posidonia australis; assembly: GCA_024699735.1. Classification (NCBI taxonomy): domain Eukaryota; kingdom Viridiplantae; phylum Streptophyta; class Magnoliopsida; order Alismatales; family Posidoniaceae; genus Posidonia; species Posidonia australis. Next base: position 7,915 of record JAMKQA010232147.1, read on the forward strand.
TCTAAAGTATGTTTAATCAAAAAATAGATTGAAGTACATGTTCAGTTCACAACAGTGGTACAAATACTATAAGAGTGAAAACTCAATTAGTATGACAATAAATTCAATTATAAACGATGTACATTTTTGGAAAGGTTGTCGAAAAGTAGTAAATATTATGAAACCAATTTTAAAAGTCATTTGATAGATGAATAGTGATAAGAAGCCTACCATTAGTTTTTTACATGACACTATATAGTCGATAAAATATGTTGTGACTCATATAGCATATAAATTATCTAAGGTATATTTTCAAATTATAAATGAAAGATAATTTAATATGCTTCTTTATCATTTGCCTGAAACTAATAAACATTTTAATATGTACATTCATATTTTACATTATTATGTTTAATTTTTTACATAATTGTTTATTAAATGAATTTTTTTATCAATGTAGTATATTATTTGAATCTACAGTTCTAATACAATCATCAACTCGATAATCACACTAATTTACTAACATTTGTTAAAGACATGATAAAAAAAATTGAAACATAATCTCAATAACATAAAGTACTTTTAAAGACAAACTTTTGTCATTTGGAAAACCTTATATGATACATTTTCGTGACACGATGACCTAAAGTAATATTTTTGATATCATTTGTTTTATTTTATAATATTACTCCATAATCTAGATAATAACTAAATATCAAGTAGTAGATGTTGAATAGAACCGACAAATTTGAGGAATATTATTACAAAAGTTTTATCTCAAACAATAGTAGCATCTGATTGTAAACAAAATCAAAGCACAATCAACCTTATTCATACAAAAAAAAGAAATAGACTGGAGGTTACAAAGTTGAATGACTTAGTATTTGCGAACTATAATATGTGATTGAGAATGAAACATATTAAATAAAAAAAAGTAAAGATTATTTAAACCTAATAGATCTTATATATATTTATAATGAGGATGAAGAAAGTGATTTGATACTTTAATGGTTGCAAAAAAAATGCAGAACTAATTTTAGATGAAAAAGAAAGTAAACTATATTCTAAAATTGTTGGTGACATAGACGTCATTATAGAGTAATATATGAGTTCATCAGTACATTTTCGTAGAAATACTGCGAACTTAAGAAATGATAGCAACACAAATGATGATATCATACAACCACTAGACAATAATAACGATGGTATTGAAGATAAGGCCCCATTTGCAACACAACAACTACAAGGACAAATAGAGATTCAAAGGTCATTTAACCTATTTATAGGAAAAAATACCTTCACACATGCTACACAAAACGAAGATCATGAAACCCAACTAGAAATTCATTATCGACAAAGAACTCGTCATAGTCATCAACGAGGTGAAGACTCTTAAAGCAGTCATATAATAGGATCTTTATTAGACTTACTTGACTCTTTGAGTATTTATGATTCCAAAGATTCTTATGATTACAGTTCTTATGAAGATGATTCTATTATACAAACAGATTATAATACTGAAATTGAATAGATAAGAAATATGTTTTCTTATACTCCAATGGAACAAACTTAATAGAATATGAAGAACCAGAACGTCCTCCAAGTGAATATTATATCCTTAAGATTCCTCAATCAATATTTTTTCTATAATATCCACCAATGAGATTCCTGATACAACTGTCAATGTTACAATATCACTACTATATTGTTGAACACTAAACATATTATAGTTATATATCTTGGAACAACTAAGTATTATGAAAAGAATTAAATTCGACTACAAATTCATTTTGACCACAACATGATTAAATAAGACCAAGAAGATTTTGATGAACCAAAGCATTCTTTCTGGTATTAAGCATATATGAGATAACTTTTATGAGTACTTTTGTTTTTAAACATTTATTAAGTATTTTTACGTATTATTTATGCTTCAGAATATTTATAATATGTTACATATTTAAAAAAATTGGTCTATATAGTCTTAGGTAGCGTTTAGAAACACTTTTTTACACCAACTTAGTGTTTATTACCCAATAAGCATTTCTAAATGATGCCAGTTTATTGAGTTTTTTCCAAAAACGTTAACTGTAGCTTTTTAATTTATTTTAAACTATTAAACAACTTTTTCAAAAGCTAATGGATGTTAACTTTTTGAAAAATTAATAGATGTTAGCTTTTTAAAAAACTATGAATATTAGTCATAATTTTTCCAATAGTATCTTTAAAAGTTAATTTTAATTACAACATGAACCTAAGGTGACAATGGCGGCGAATGATGATGACGGCAAAGGTTGATGACACCAGTGTTGGCAATCACAATAGGTGGCAAATGGCAGACGACGATAATGACGGTGGGCAACAGATGATGGTAGCGATAGACAGGAAATGATAGACGATGACAGCGATGAGCAGCAGACAGTGCCAGCAGTAGGCGGCAGACGACAATGGACGATGACAACGATGACGGCAACAGCAAAGGCAATATAATTTTTTGATTAACTCATAAATACTTATTAGACAAACAAACCGAACAAGCTTTTCTTTACCTCCATAAAAACTACAAACAGTTTAATTTAACAAAAAACCAACTTTTCTTAATAAGCCGCGTAAAAAAAACGTTTCAAAAAGCAACCTGAGATGTAAATTATGACTTACTTCAGCTTATCTTAGAATTTCAAATCAAAATTAAAAGTTTTTTGACCATTTCCAAAAACTTCGTAAATTTACCATATTTCCACAACATTTCCACACATGAAACCAACATTTAAAACTACTTCAAATCACATGAACAACCTCTCCCCACACATGATTGGGGCTACATGCATACGGACCCTCCCTAGTAACCCCACATTAGTGGGAGCCTCATGCACTAGGTTTGCCCTTCACTCTTATCCAAATACTATATAATTGCTGAGAGGAAAATTCGATTCTTAAAGCAGGTGTAAACATTGTTTAGAGTTTATATTGATCCAACAATATCATGTTATCGATGAAATTTCTGGAAATTCAATTATAATGATGAATGAATAAAAAAATAGTCTGCCTAAAATTATCCTTCAAAAAAATGAGTACAGTCTACAATAACTTAGTCAAATAGTAAAATCTCTTTGTAGTTGTACCAGAAATAGAATGTTTGAACCCCGTGAACATCAAAAAATCAGTTTAAGTGATTTTGAACTTGAGCCCTTGCAACCACTACGCCATTCAAAAAAAAAAAAAGATTATGCAACTATCTTTCATTCGACTCTTTGTTTTTATAAATTGTATCTATTTTCACTATGTTTTTTATAATTCATCACCTCTCATCAATCAAATAAGCACTTTGCCTCCCATGTTGGGCTCTTGTCGCCATTTTGGTTGAAAAATATTGGCACGAAAATGCAACAAGAGCAAAAGAATGCCCCTAAAATTGAAATTGTTTTGGATACTTAGCATTCTTTAGATGGTAAAAACACATTTCAGGTTCTAAAACAGTGATTACAGGCTCTAATTACTGAAAGAGTACGATAGCAATTCGGCAAATACCTTACTGTTCTCTACCCGAGAGGCAGCGGATAGCGCGACGATCTCGGACGCATTCCCCCTGATAACAGCGGGCCGGAGCCTCACGAGATCCTTGCACGCCTCCATCCGGAACTCGGACGCCGACACGGCGACGGGATCGAGCACCCAAGGGCGGGAGGAGCGGGATGCGGAGGCGGCGGCGGCGAGCATGGAAGGGATCCAGAAGCGGGAGAGGGTGCCGACGTTAACGCAGAGGCCGGCGACCCCGGGCGTGAAGTCTTCAATCTCGTCCATGGAGTGGACCATGGCGGGAGAGGCCCCGGCAGCGAGGAGGACGTTGGCCATGAGGTCCATGGAGACGAAGTTGGTGATACATTGGATCAGGGGAGATTGCGATCGGACTTTGCTGAGGAGGTCCCAGGCGACCTCTGGCCATGACGACGACCCTGGTAGTGGCGCTCCGCCGCCTCCGGCAGTGGCCCGTGCTTCCATTAGATTGGGTGAGCTTTACTCTCACTTTCCTTCCCTGTGGTGTTCGCGTTCTGTGGTTGAGGTCGTTGTTTTGTTTAAGCGTTGAACCGGTAAAATAAATCGAACCGGATCGAACTGAATTATGGCTTTGGTCAGGTCAAAAATGTAGAAAGAGGAAATTCATTTCACCTTTTTAGTTAGTGGCCAAAAGATAATTAGAGTGGAGTTTTATGACACGTGATTGTATGATTATAAATACAAAATGACATGAGACTTGTCATGACTGAAAAAAATTCACGTTGAATTTTTTAACAATTCCAATTTATACCATCTCTCTACCATTCTGCTGGATTTTGAAGAAAATACGCCGACAAAAGTGCGCTTTTGCATGTGTTAACATAAAACATGAATAGATGATTGTTGTCCTTTCAATCTTATAAGCTGTCTCCGAAGAATATAACTTTAATTATGAAAAATATAACTTTAAGAAAAAAAGACACGAAAAAATAAATCAATCCTATCGTTTTAATTATGCTAACAAGTAACTAACACAGATACAATATCCTTGCAACCAGACGTACATGTGAAGAACTAGTTTACCAGAAGCATGTTTCAGAATATGGGATTTTTTTGGGTACGAAGGTTCCAAGCAATCTAACAACAATCACCCAAATTTAAACCATGGATGAAGATATCCGGTTGCCCAGTTCCTCAGTACCACTATACCTCTCCCTACTTCCTTCATCCTCTCCTCAAATCCCTCCGGCAACCTCTCTCGTCTCTGAACTCTTCGTTCACATTGAATCCGATTAGTGGACGTCGGACTACGCC
>JAMKQA010232148.1:0-12296 GCA_024699735.1 Posidonia australis
TTTTGCATGATTTATTTCGTGTTTTGGTTTTCCTTGTCTTCCATAATAGATTAGGTGGCGACTCCGTTTTATTTTGCTTTTTCGACGTGATTTTGCCGACCGATTTCGCATTCATTTGCGGGATCATCTCGCCGGCATGGTTACAAAGCGTATACTCAAGAAGGCTTTGATTACAATAAGACCTTTGCACCAATGTTAAATTTGTCACTATCATAACTTTATTAATTGTTATTGTTATTGATAAGTGGACTATTAATCAATTTGATGTGAATAATGCTTTCTTACGTGGTGATTTAGAGGATGAAGTATATATGTCTTTACCCCAAGTTTTCCTAAATGGGGGAAGAACATTGTATGTAAACTAAAGAAGTCTTTATATGCCTTAAAACTTAAAACAGGCCTCTTGCAACTGATATAACAAGCTTTCACGAGTTCTTTTTAATGGTGTCTTTATTCAATCTAAACCTAATTATTCTCTTTTTACAAAGAATAATGGTAATTCCTTTACTTCGATGCTTATCTATTGATGACATCTTAGTTTCAGGCAATGATGAGACTTCTATTGCTGATTTAAAAGCTTCTTTACATAAACAGTTCAAATTGAAAGACTTAGGCCCTCTTAAGTACTTTCTTGGTATTAAGTCTCTTAACATACTAAAGATATTTAGATTTCTCAAAGAAAGTATACTTTAGACCTATTAAAAGATGCAAGTCTTTTAAGAGTTAAGGCTGTATCTACACCTATGGATCCAAATAGCTAATTGAATGCTGATAGTCTTGATTTACATGATCCTACAGTCTACAAAAGTTTAATTGGTAGATTGATATATTTGACTACTGGAAGGCCTGTTATTTCTTTTTCTATTAAGTGCTCAAGCCAATTCATGTCCAAACTTACTCAATTATACTATCAAGCTGCTCTAAGAGTCTTGAAACATTTGAAAGGCTTTCCAACTCAAGATTTGCTTTTTAATATAGCTAATTCTTTTAAATTGAAAGCTTATTGTGATGTAGATTGGGCTTTGCACCCATTAATTAGAAAATCAGTTACTGGTTTTTGTATATTCTGAGGCTCTTCTTTGTTTTCTTGGAAATGAAAGAAACAAACCATAATTTCCAAATCTTCAGTGGAATCGGAATATAAATCAATGATAGTTACATCATGTGAAATCACTTGGTTGATTAATCTTCTTACTAATTTTAGTATTCATCAAGCTCATCCAATTCAACTATTATGTGATAACATTGTTGCCATTCGTATTGCCAAGAATCATGTTTATCATGAGCTTACCAAACACATTAAATTAAATTATCATTTGGTACGTGAAAAAATTCAAATGGAGATTTTTAGACTCAATTTTATTTCTTCTAAACAGTAATTTGTAGAATTGTTTACAAAACCTTTAGGAAAAGACATTTTTAGATTTTTGTTAGACAAACTGAGAGTTATTGACATTTATTCTCTAGAGTATTAATAGATATTTATTTGTATTTGTATTTGTAAACGGATCCTTAGTTGACTTGGATCTACTCTGCATATATATAACCTATTTTTAGACTGTCGCAGTCATAAATTGATGTAGGATTTTTTACTCAACAAATATCAATTACCACCTTGACTCCTTGCGTATGCAGAGAAAAGAAATGCACCATCTTGACTTCTTTAAATATAACTTACACCATATTTTTGTCCCATTCTAATTGACGTTCTTTATGTCTTTGGACCATCTTTTTTTCTTGTACAAAAATCACATTAAGATCTATTTAGTAAAATATTTAGATAAATTTTAACTATATAATTTTTCTTTGGACACTACAATAATTCAATAATTTTATTAAATACTACCAACTAAGAATATGTAACTGTTCAAATAACAAATACTTTACATTTCTAGAATGTAAGATACGATCATTTCTAATCAAAAATTAACTTCTGCACGTAAAATTTAGAAACTAAAACTCAATGAAACACATACAACACATAAACACTATCTCCATTGTTATAAACACATAAACACGTAAACACTCCAAATAACAAAATACCACATATCTTCATGTTGTTGTTTATCATCAACAACTCCCACACTGCCGACCGCCATTTCTCCACTCCGAACCCCAAATTCCATAGTCAAAACCAAGTCGAAACTATACATCATCGAAGATCCATCGCCAGTATTTGTGCCGCCGGTTCGTTGGCCTCTCGTTTTCCTCTCGATCGGTGCTCTCCCTCTTCCCTTCACCTGCTCCGGTTGTTGGTCGGTTGTTGGTGGTTGCTTTACTGCTCTCAAAGCCACCCTCCCTCCCTTTCTACACCCGCCAACGCATCGTCTCGGGGTGGAGGTCTGCAGAGAGGAGCGGTGGTGGCATGAGGAGGGGTTTGCTGTTGTGGTGTTTCCTGGGGTTGGTTGTGGGAGGGGTGAGCGGTCTACGGCCAATTAGGGAGTGGGACGCTGCCACCGCAGGCGCTGCGTCGACTACTCCCTCTTGGACTGATGTGGTTAGCGCTCCAAGTTTCAAAATTCTTCCTTTTTTTTGTGTGCTGCTGTTGGGTGTGAGTAGGACTTTTTGGGTTTGTGTGAGATCGGTTTTTCATGAGGTTTAGTAGGATTCCTGTCTGTTTTCCCGTAAATGACACCAAAAATAGTAATATTGGTGGTAGGAATTTTACAATTGGGATTTTATTAGATGGCAGACGGGGATGCCCTGTCGGATATTTATTGGAAGCAGCCAGCAAACTGGTTCCAGCGATGAAAAGATCTTTTGTGTGGAGAACTTTCATCTTTATTATAGGACATTTTACAGTGTGATTAGAAACTGTATGACACGTTATATGTGCCCAACATTTCATTGGAAATGCTATTAAAAGCACGTGTGATTGGATATGTGATCTGCTGGATTCGCTGTCCATCACCTATGACACTACACTTGTCATTTTGGATTACAAGGCTGGAAGACAAGGCCTCTGTCAAAGCTAGCTTCAGATTCCGGTGGAAGTTTACAGTCAATTCGTTTGTTTGAGCTGATTTGGTGCCTGACAAATTGCATGGATGGACAGACACCAGTTTTGTGGGAATGCAAACCATTCGTTGGTTGGATCTCATGGGAGGTCTGCCAGAGTTTGTAAAGCCCATTTTCGGATTTTACTGAAAGCTTCAGACTTGGTGTCTCTTGATTCTGTTCCATGCTTGCACACATCATGGGTCTACCTTTGAGCATCACACTTGAAGGAAGTAAACCTTCCATTCTTTTTTCTAGTGACTCTCACATCGTTATGTTTGATAATGGTTTTGGCGTATGGCTTTTCTACAGAAGCTTGCTTGTGACCTAAAGCTTATTGACCTGAGCTTTCGGCTTCTGTCAAATTTATGTAGCATAAGTTGTGACAACTTCTATGGTTAAGTTGGTTTCTATTTTCTCATTTGGTAAAAATTGTGGCTAAAAATGATTTCTGTCATAATTTAGATGTTTGAATCATTGTCAAACATAGCTTAAGTGTTTTTTTAAATAAATAATTGAATATACCTGACTTGTGTACTACCGTAATCTTCTTTGCTCAATACTTCAATCTACAACGATGCTAAAACCTTTAACCCACTACATGGGTTTGACAACATGATTTTTATACTCTCCATTGAGCACTATAGAAGGTTTTTCCCTATCCAAATAATAACGAAGATTAGATTATTTAGGTTCCCTTTTTATTCCATTTTCCAATTATTGTAAAGTCAGGATTTTTTCAATAGTTTAAGACTATGATATTTACAAGCTTTCCCGATGAACATTGATGGGCACTATCTCCATTCAAAAACATCAGTCCACTCGGCCAATCATGGAGATCGGTAGTACTTTCACAATTTCACTCCTGGCTAATTAACTGTATTCTGTATATTATAGCCTGACTTAGATGATTGTCAATTACAATTTCTTGAACATTATATAATCCATAACAATCTTCTAAAATTAAAGGCATGGATTCAGGTCAGGTGCACTATGGATTTATGAAGCCTGTATAGTTTAGTGAGAGAAAAAAATATAGTTCTTTGCTATCACTTGAACCTTCACTTTTATCTGAGATGGTGCAGGACTGAAAATATTTATTCCTTTCATATCCTTCATCACATTGAGATAGTGTCAGAGATTCATGTGTGTTTTAGTGCATGTGTTCTAAGAGCTAATTAATGATACATGACTTTGTGGGCATATAAAAGTTCCTTTCATGTCTTTATTGAGCATATTTTGCCCTAGTTTAATTCGTGAATTAATCTATTTCTTTCTATTTTTGTTGTTGGATTTTGCAGCGGCTATATTATAGAAGAGATGACAATGACCTGACCTCTTATTCTAACTGGAATATCACAGGAACATATAGAGGTTTTTATGCCCCCATTCTCCTTTTAAATTGAATTTTTGAGTGCAGTTTTCTCGTCATGTTACTTAATAAAAGATGTTCTCTTTGTGATATCATACTATCATGTTCATACTGTATACGTGGTAGGAGCTGGTTATCTTTATGTCAGTTCTCAACCATTGACACCATTTATTACTATGCTGAGTTCTCATATTTCTTGTCAGTATATACAGGACAGAATGGTTAAATTGGCAACTTTATTTTTATCATAATTTTTAATGATAGTTGAGGAGCGAAGAGATGCTTGCAATGGGTCATAAAATATTATGTTTATTGTTTGGGATACTACCCTTGAGAAAAATATTAGTGTTATCAGCTATTTCTTTTGTTAAATTTGAATCCACTTGCCTGAAATTTCTCTTTTTCAAACATGTGAGGAGCAGGTACATGGAAATTTACAGAAAATGGGAATGGATCTTCGAGATTTCCAGATTTTGGGAAATCTAATGGTGTAGCCGTGTTTGAGTTAGTCAGTACTCAAACAAAAATAAGTGGTGTACACTTTGTTCAGGTGAGGTGGCTATTGCTTGACTTGTAGTTGTTTAGGACTCACACTGGATATCATGATCTCCTTTAGTCTCTTGAAGTTATGAAGGATATGATAGGAAACTGAATATGTTCCTCCCATTTAAAGAACCAAGGAAAATATTTGTTAGTATGCATAAGTTGCCTATCTTGACTACTACATTCTCTTGCTCATGTTTTTGTTGTATCTCTTTTATATTAAATCCTGGGACTAATTTCCTTTGCTCGCCACACTAATTAGGGAGCTGTTATCTTCCATGACATTTTTGGCAATGTGAATGATCCTGGTGTTGCCCAGATGAAAGTAGAAGGCGTGTATATCTGGCCTTTTAGGCAACTTCGTCTGGTAATCAACAGGTAAGTTTTCCCTATCCTAATGCATCAATAGATATCTTGAAATGCTAAATGACTACAAAAAATCTCGGTCAAAATTAGAGTTTATTGGAAGTTTACTAGCACTCTAGCGCTGATTTTTTGGTTGTTATGAACTTATATTGTTGAGATATGCTAATGATCTATAGAAAATTTCCTTAGTTTGTGACCATATAGAAGAATAACTAAAAATGCAGATGGGCAAGCAAGTGTAGTCTAAATGAGGATGCATTTTCTCCTGGTTCTTTCACAGACGATTTCACAGTTTCAACCCATTGTGGTTATGAGCTTGGATTTCTGTGTCCAAGTTCTCTCCTGATGTGGTACATAATAACACAAAAGAATATATTTTTTAAGCTTACACAAACTTAAAACATAATGGTCTGATTAAATGGATCTTCCTATAAGCTCCTTGCTGGATGCTATAAACTACAGTATATGCATCTAATTAATGGTCTGTTTGGTTTAGCTTCTGGGAAGATTCTAGATTCTTGTAGAAGTCCAAAATACCCAGGAATCAATTCTGCAACTAAGAAATTGAGCCTCTTCTTTAATGAAAGATTCATTGCAGCATACTTCAGACACAGTTGACGTGTGAAAATTTACTTCCAACCCAAAAATCTGTATCAATTTGATCTCATAATTTGTGGTCATGAATTCACGATAGCATCTCATCGGCTCCATATATTTTACAGTTCCTCTCCTTAATTTTCTCTTTGTTTGCATTCTGGTTCTTATTTTAGTTGTTTTTTTAGTTTATGTAAAAAAATGGTAGCTGATATATAAAATGTTTTGGTTTTGCAGTGGAACAGATAGGGAAACAGACCAAGAAGAAGATTATTTTCTGTCCCATCCATATCACTTGGTAAATGATATTGTCTTTTGTGTCGCTTATGTTGCTTCTATGTAACCAAGTATGTTATTTGGATGTGAAAATGGATGCTTATTAGGGAAACATAGACAAAACACTAACCAACTGAAGGGAGTGTATTATCCTGATGGCTGTATGCCTACAGTAAATGTCTAGTCACTTTGCTTTACAGAGCGGCATTTTGGTATAGGGTGAAGAAAAAGGAAGGAAAGATAATGGGAATTCTATTTTAGTTATGCAGCAGTAAATGTCATATAGGGACTACTTGGAAGTTATTGTCTACAATGCTGACTGGAGTGGTTTGTAGAAATATGGCAAGGATGTTCAGTAAAATTCATTCGTTGTGATTTTTTATATTCATCTCAATAGGTAGGCTCGGATTCATTTCAACAAATGTTTTTGGGTAACCATTGCTTTGTCTTGTACGAAGTTGTTAAAATATGCAACTATTTTGGTTTTTGGCTTTTATAGGATATGTTTATCACAATTTGGTTCATTAAACTATTTTGTTACCTCTTTTTTCATACCCTTTTGGATACTAAAGGGGTAGTTAATGTTTGTTCTGCAACTGAGTATCCGCTCTTTTTCACTGTAATAACAGTAGGCCTCTATCATGTCAAAAGTTGCTTTGGTTAGGTGTGGATTTTTAAAGACTTGATGTCAAGCAGGTGGTTTATTGCAAAAACTTTGTGAACTTATTGGATTTCTCTAGAATCCAAGGCTAGGTTATGCTGATGGATGAAGTTTGGATGTGACACTTTTCTCAAAGATGTTTGAACTTTCTGAGTCTGCTGGCAAATTGTGTTGATTGTTGTCAATCTGGTCTCACATGATTGAATATAACAAAACCTTTGATGGCAGTTTTTGATTTGTAAAAAGATGCTAGATAGGTCAACAAGGGCATCCTTCCCCCCAACTCCCAAGTTAGGATGCAAATATCTTGCAGAGAAATGGATGATCAGGTTAATACTTAAGAGATGATCGGTTTTGTTTTCCCAGCCATTCGATCTATCTATTTGGGAACGAATTGTTTAAGAAACATGTCATGTTTTCCTACTTTTGAAACTTTGCTGTTAATTTTTTGATTGTTCTATCCCTTCTACTATGATGTACTCTTTTAAGTCTTTTTGATACCAATTTTACCTTAATTAGCTTACTTATTGTTTATTATATTTTATATTATTCATATGCAAGAAGATGTATAAGTTGGTCTTGTCTTTAATTTAAACAGCTAGGAGTTTTCTCCTCTCAAGTATTTCAAGAATCTTCAAGAGATATGATCCAAAGGAGAAGAAAATGTAACTACTCTATTTTACGACTCTTATAATATCTTGACATTTATGTTGTTAGAATTTCATCCTAGAACTGATGTTTCATTCTTGTTAACAGCACTGACTCATGAAATCGAGAAGCATTGCAATCTAGATATAGCAGCTAAGGTTTCACAGATCTCATCAGGAATGAGCGGTAATAGATTTCTCTATTATTTCCACCCAAATCATTTCCTCTTGTGTAATGAGTCTTGGACTATTCAAGTCACAAATTATTATGAAAAATTATCATCAAATGTTACATAGTTTCTCTACTTTGGGATATCTCAAGTAGTTGTATGAAATGTACATAGAGTTTTAAGTTTTTCTATGTGGTGTATGAATTGCCCTCTCATTACTTCATTGTGATACTGAAGTTCACTGTTGCTATTCTGTTACGGTAGGGCTATACTATGGACTTCTCATTTGCTAGATATGTTAAAACAGCAAAACATCAGTATGTACAACATGAGGACTTAATGCAGGATTTTGATTTTAGAGAAAATAGGCCTAATTTTAGCTCCTCGGCTCCTATTTTGCGGAGCATCTCCTCTTTAACACTTGAGTCTTTCTGAGGTATGTCAGGCTGTCAGCAGTCATTTCAAGAAAAAGAAAAATTGAAATTCCCACTGTACCACTGTACAAAGGTAGCATTTTATGTGAGTATTAGCAAAAAAGTTCAATCTTTGAAAAACGATCTCTATGCAATGTTGATAAAATGATGTTTGAACTTCTAATTTTACTGTATGCAAACAATTAGTGTTTTTACCACTGATAGGTGAAGATCGCGAACGATATCATTTGGAGGGACTTATGGAAAGTCCTGCAGTTGATGATGATGGAGACTGCTTCTCACCTATCGAGCTGAATGTCACTTTACTTAACATTGAAGTTTACTATAACAAAGCAGTTAACTACACCCTAATGGTGACCTTTGTATCCTCATAAAATTTATCCAAGTTCAGTTCAATAGGTATTATAATTTCTTTGGAAATTCCTTAACATTGAATTTAGGTGTCTTTTCTGCAAGTTCTTCTTTTGATACGACAGATGGAGCATAGCAATACACAATCAGTAAGTTCATTTTTCTTAAAAAGTTAAAAGGGCGAAGGCTTAAAATTACGAAATGAGCTTGAGATCTGTGTGCTAGGTTTGTATATTGAGTGCAATTTTAACAATCAAATTCTGCCATCAGGGGGCTGCTAAAGTTTATATTTTGATGATTGGACAACAAGCCATCATGGATGCATACCTCTGTCTGTTGCATCTAACTGCTGGGATATTAGTTGGTAAGCTAAGCTTTGATTTTCCATTTTTGGATTAGGATGACATAAAATTATGGGGTGCCTGGCTTTTTTTCTTGCTCTGTATTAGCATGTATGGGCATATTGGGTCATAAAAAAAGGCATGCATAGGAATATTGTTTGTAATCATGTTCTTTTCTTGCATGCAGAATCTCTCTTTAATGCATTTGCTACAGCGGCGTTTTTCAAATTTGTTGTTTTCTCCATTTTTGAGATGCGATATCTTCTTGCTATATGGAAAGCTACCAGACCCATGAATACTGGAGAAGGTTGGGAAACAGTGAGACGAGAACTGTCAGTTCTCTATAGCCGATTTTGTAAGTGCTTTTACTTCAAAACATTAAAAAAAAGTGTATTCTTAATGAAGCAGGCAACTGTTCCAGGGGCAGATGTTAGGATCTATTGAACTAGTGTTTTTCCATTAAATATTTCAACTTAATTAATTTATGTTTTCCATCTCTTTAATGAGGAGTTTTTTAGTATTGTTTCTTGTGACTCATAGTTTGTGCTACATTTTGATCGACATATCTTAGTACAAAATAATCCTTGATTTTTTCTCTCATGGATATCTTCTTCGCTGTGGTGCAAATGGGTTATGCTGGCCAGACCATGAGAGTCCAACGCCAATGTGTACCCCTAGTCCTTACCAGTCACCACTATAATTTCCTCTTGTTTTCCCCCTTCAGCCAATTTAAATAACTGAAATCTACTGTTTTATTGGCAGATGGTATTCTTTTGGGCGGTATCCTGGTCATGTACGAACTCCACAATTTTCTACGCCCGATCCTTGTCGTTATGTATTCCTTTTGGATACCCCAAATAGTCTTCAATGTTATGTATGATACAAGAAAACCATTGCATCCTTATTATGTAGTTGGCATGACTGTTACACGACTTGCGATCCCATTTTACATCTTTGGATGCCCGAGCAATTTTATGAGAATTGTGGTTGATCAAAGTTTCTGTAAATTTTTGGGAGCATTCTTGGGATTGCAAGCAGTAATTCTTCTCCTTCAGCACTATCTAGGTTCTCGATGGTTTATACCCCGACAGGTTTGATTCTCTCTCTAATTTCTGCTGATTGAAAAGAAATGTTTTTTTAGAAAAGCATTAAAATTTAATTCCATTGTCTTCTGTGAACCTTGTTTTCAGTAAGTTCTTGTTGTGTACTTGGGAAGGAAATTTGCCAAGTGATCTCTTTTCAGATTGAATTGCATTTTCATGAGTTGTTTACTGACATTTTCATCGATCTGTCAGATCCTGCCAGAGAAATATAGCTACTGCAGAAAAATTGAAAATGATACAACTCAAGCTACTGACTGTGTCATTTGCATGACAGCCATTGATCTGACACAGAGATCTAATGACTGCATGGTATGAAAATTTATTGGTTCTTATTTCACTTTGAAGCAAGATACGTTCTGGTTTTTTATGGAAATTAACCCCTTGAAAACATGTTTACTGCTTCCACTGTAGGTGACACCATGCGATCATTACTTTCACACTGGTTGCTTACAAAGGTGGATGGATATAAAGATGGAATGCCCGACGTGCAGGCGTCCCCTACCACCAGCTTAAATCTCATCAAACACGGCCCATATATTCATTACAAATCAACAAATCATTCAACTCATGTGCTTCCCACTTTCCCCGAGATTATAAAAGTTAGAGGTCATTCTTTGTTCTTTTATAATCTTACTAACTTCAGATCTTTGCGTTTCAGGTGATACAATGGCATTTCACGTGCATGTGGTTCGTCGCCAAAACCAGTTAACACATTATTCTTGCCACTCCTCTCATGTAAAAAGAGAGCAATAGCTAGGTGGAAAAAAGAGATGTGCAGAAGCAATACTATACTATCCTTTTAATTAATGTATTGTTTTGTATGTTACAATAACTTAGGTTGTTAATATAGTGTACAATGCTTTTGTTTTTTTCTGTGCATTTTTCTTGCCTTTCAATCGGAATCTGTTCTTCTAGAATTACTTGAATTAAAAATAGAACCTGCACTAACCTATTCTTGAAGTGTAAGGCTTGTCAGTTATCCATCAAATATTATTGATGTTATTTTTATCTCTCTGATGTGATACCAAAATGGTCATATTCTGTTGTGAGAAAAAAAATAAAATGAAGATCACCTCTACTTCTAATTAGTCGTAGTCACTGATGTGCTGTTTCTGCAGGTGATTTTTTTTACTGCTTATCCTATTTGAATAACACATAGTCTTTTGTGTCTTTGTGATGCCTAGTTTGTTGACTTCATTCTATACTATTGACGCCGAATAAAATTAGGCAAATGTTCAACGACTAACAAGCATTTTGTCGGGTGAGGACTTCACCAGATAAGGAGGTTATAGGTAATTGAGTGGAATAGTTCGCCTGTGATATGGTCTCTGTCGTATAACTAAGAGGAATGGTTTCCAGTAAGTGGAGTGAAGGTGGTGGTTGTTTGTGCGAATCTGAAGGGGCACGATGGAAATCATTGGATTAATGGAAATCGTGTCTACGACACTACAAGGGTTCAAACATCCAATACTCATCTATAAAAGGGTGTGGTTAAACAACAGAGACTCTCAAATCAATCATACGCTTCATTACTCTAGCCTAGAATGGCATAGTGTTATAGTTATTGTAGAAGGTTTGTATTTCCCTTGTTCTGACGACCTTTAGGTATTTAACCATGTGAAGAAAGGTTTCTTGTGGCTTGTGCCACCAATGGAAGTCACGATCGACGTTTGATTGTTGATGATGAATTGGTATTGATAGTGTCAATCATTATTCGATGTTCCTCATTAGCAAGTCATTTCCAATATCATATTCAAATAACGATTATTTTATCATGCTACGGTTTGAGTAAGAGCTTAGAACCCTAGTTTACTTGTTTATTTGAAGTTTGCTTACGATTGAAATACTGAACCTCCTATTAATCACTTGTCTTCTTATTGTTACAAGATTCGATGTTGCCAAACACGTGTGCAAGTTTTGGTAGAAAACAATTTTGACACCCTTGATAGGACTCTCTGGTTATCATGACCAACCAGTCAAATGTTTTAAATCCGATCCCTTCGTGGTACAGTTATGATACTCTTAAAGTTTTGACTAATTAGGTTAGATCAAATAGCCATTCTTGTGGAGATGTCAGGTCACCTCAAGAAAATGATTGTGGATATAAAAATAAAAAATGGCTTCGCTGATAGTATGACGTAATTCAACGCTTACTTAGCAAACTCACTAAAAGATGCTAACAATCAAGTAGTAGAAGCCTTTAGGAATTCTAATGTTGGCATTGAAGCAACGTTGGTAACCATATTAGGTTCACTAAAAAGCTTCAATAGGATCAAGAATTGAATGCAAGGATCCCAAACAAGTCAACAAGATCCTAGTGGATCTAGATCAACGAGTTTCGTAGCAAATATCACTCCATTGAACAATCAAGGACTCGATGAACTAGGGCCTTCTCAGACCCAATTTGCGTCT
Source organism: Posidonia australis (assembly GCA_024699735.1). Lineage (NCBI taxonomy): Eukaryota > Viridiplantae > Streptophyta > Magnoliopsida > Alismatales > Posidoniaceae > Posidonia > Posidonia australis. The sequence continues at coordinate 12,268 of JAMKQA010232148.1, forward strand.
ATCAACAATTCGAATGAAGGACATCAATA
>JAMKQA010232149.1:0-12408 GCA_024699735.1 Posidonia australis
GAAACATCTGTCTACTTGAAAGATTAGTACGATGCAATTGATCGTCTATAAAACTTTAATTTAAACGATGAATCAGAAGATAAAGAAACATCAATTTCGAAAACGTAAATTCAAATTGAAAAATCCGTATCCACATCCAAATTGATATACCATATCTGTTTGCACTCCTAGTTTTAAGTGATAAAAGATGTAAATTATTCGAAAAATCTGTAGAAACATCTGTCTACTTGAAAGATTAGTACGATGCAATTGATCGTCTATAAAACTTTAATTTAAACGATGAATCAGAAGATAAAGAAACATCAATTTCAACAGGAACGAGAGCTTCTACTGTTGATTAAAAAATATGAATAGATTTCTTTTATAAATTTTTTAATATATATTAATGTAATAATTGTAAATGTAAAAATATAAATTGTTGAATATCTGATGTACTTTTCAAGTTTTTTTATGTATAAAGTATACATTAATTATTTAATAATAAATAAAAAATTTTAATTTATATCAATGTAATAATTATTAATATAAAATGTTGAAAACCTTTTCAAGTTTTTTTAATGTATACATTAATTATTTAATAATAAATACTTTTTTTAATTAAAAAAATTGATCAAATGAACAGACCCACCCAACTCAACCTATGACCCGATCCAATGACGTGTCGTAGACTATGTCAGGTCAACCCAACCAAATTATTTGAACAAGTCAGGTCAACCCAATCCGGTCCGTATAGGCTTAGTATTTTCTAAGTTGGACCGAGTCAAAATGACTCCATCTAATTTACATGTCTAATTATAATTGTAGAAATTAAACATTGAAAGGTACACCCTCCCTAAGTTTTGTGGAACCAAGGATTCTACTTCTCTTGTCTCAATTTACAGGTCTAACTATAGTTGTAGAAATGACAATGTCTCAGAGAAAACTTTAAACTCGCATAAAAAATACTGTTTACAAAAAAAAAAAAACTATAATTGTGGAAATTGAACATTGAAGGGTACACCCTCCCAAAGTATTGTGGGAACCAAGGATTCTACTTCTCTCGTCTCAATTTACATGTTTAACTGTATTTCTACAAATTGAATCCTGAGTTTGAATCCTGAAACATGCATAAAAAATACCGTTTACAAAAAAAAAAAAACTATAATTGTAGAAATTGAACATTGAAGGGTACACCCTCCCAAAGTTTTGTGGGAACCAAGGATTCTACTTCTCTCGTCTCAATTTACATGTTTAACTGTATTTCTACAAATTGAACATTGAAGGGCACGTCCTCGCTAAGATTTGTAGGAACCAATGATTCTGCTTCCTCCGCTGGTTGAAAGTAATGAAATAACACTGAAAAATCTGTACCATGCTTTATTGAGCTTGGGTTGTAACACATGCCAGTATCATTTACGTATTTTGATTTTTCGTATTTTGACTATGGCTGGTGCGAACTTCAACAATTAGACCGTGTTTGAGACAAAAAATTTTAAAAAAATCGTAAAACTTCTCATTTGTATATGAAAAGTCTAAAAGGACGTGTACAATAGCATACCAGAGGCCTGGAAAGAAAAAGTCAGATTAAATTACTTTCCCAGGGTCAATCATGAATCTCTATCAGGATCAATCCAGCCTTTTCCACAAAACAGATCCAGCCTTCTGCCCAGAACACCAAGAGATTAAAGCACTGATTGATCAAACCAAAGAATAAAGAGGCATGTCACTGAAGACCATTTTATATCTAAGAAGCCAGATCGAACTTTCATCTCAAACAAGAAGCCAGATCAACCATGCAGTCAAATGAATGGCCCTGTTACTAGTCGGTACTCCTACCATCTCCACCTTTGTCTACGGGTTTCAGGCCCATTTACCAAACATTAATTGCTGAACTAGTATCTTCCTCCATTGCTCCACACAAACATGTTGTGCCCTCGCTGGACTTTTGCCCAACAGGCATCTACCCTGCAAGAGTAGCCATGTGAACCAGTTGAGCTTCAAAATAGTCAAACATGTATACATCATATATAATATATATATTCTTTAAATCCTAACACATAGTTGATAGAGATCATGATTTCAAATATCGACACATGTTGGTAAAATTTCATCGATATGTGTTGGATTTTCAATCTCCCAACACGACACCAACATAACAATTCGTAGGTGATTCATGATTCTTTTTACTGCTGATTCCACCGACATGATACCAACACAATTTATTTTACTAACACGTATCTATTTTTCAACTTATAGAAATATCACAAGAAATTAATGTTCAAAATCATGTACAGAAAAAGGATTAAGAAGCATTGACACTTCTGTGAAAGTGTCGAACATATTTTAGACACCCAACCAGCTGAGACAGTTAAAACATGTGATGCAACACATTTTTGGTCTAGAAAGTGTCCTTAGTAATTAGATAATTACCTATACTAGGATATAGCAAGGATTATTATCTATATTAGGATAATAGGAGATAGATTATAGATAGGATTAAGATAATTATCTTACATCAACTTATTCGGTTTGTTGTCCAAGTGAGCCTCCATTTTGCCTAAATGTTTAGGTCTCGCAAGGTGAAGAATGTGATCACTTGTTTGAACAACAATAGAATTTATGTTCTATTTAAGAGCATGCATACCCAATACTTAATAGTTGATTGCTACTGGGGTTATGATAATCAGATTACGATAAAAACTTAATTACACATACTTTAACCTATAATAAGGCGACCTATATGGTTAAAATCTTTATGGAAAAACCAAAGACCAGAAAAGGGAGTGCACATGGCAATCTTAGATGGCATCAGTAAGTAAAAAAGGTGCTTGTCTTCTTTCTCTCTTATTGTACATGTCCCATTTCTCCATACCTGGCACATCAACATGTTTGGGAATGGCTGAAATGTCCTCCATTTTGCCAACCAGGAGTCCAAGACATGGTAAGAACTTGTCTGTCCATTATCTTCAGCTACATGGTCCATTTACTTATCCAATTAGAGTACATTTTAAGGGCAACTAAACAAAAGCATGAAGAGCAGCCACTTCTCAATGAGTTAGAAGCTATTGTGCTTTCACTCCGCCGACAACATAGGCTCAGCACACCAATGTATGCAAATGCCATTCTCTTTTCAAATCTGCAATTTCCATGTGGTTAGTGAGAAGAGAAAGAATTATGATGAAGCTCTATTGGACCAAGTGAGTGCAGAGGAACCAAAACTAGACAAGAATAAGCTTTTGTTTTCTGAATTTATAGATGGTTATCATTTTATTCTGCCTTTTATTTCATTGTACCTGGACGGTGCTTATTTTATCAATAAAAATCATCCTACCTCAGCTTCCAAACAAACAAAAATGTCTTTTTCCTACTAATCTAAAAAAATCATTTATTAGAAATGCAAGCAAGACACTAAAAACCAAAATATAACGAGGAAAGTAAAATAAATCTGTACCATGTAATCACTGAGAATCTTTTGACATGCCTCACTGCTGTCACAGACTAGCCTTGTGGCATGGAGCTTTGAACTGTTTTTTCCAATTTTTGGTTCCTGTGAGGTATTACTGCAATGCCAAACTAGAAAGGTAAATTATTGGATTTCATACTTGCATCAAAAGGATAGAACAGAAGGCAAAGAACGAGGAAGATGGTAAAAGACGAAAGTTTCTTGAGGGAAATTCAAAACTTTAACTTTCAACGTGAAAAAGTCTTCATGGTAAGTTAAAATAAACAACAATCATACCAAGAACTATCTACATTCACTACAAAATGTGTACACTCAACTGAAAAGTAGATACCATGGAAATAGTGCAAATGTACAAATGTAGCATGTAAAGTTTTGAAGTCCCCGGTGGAGTCAACAGAAACACTGAAGCTGTTAGAAGTGGTTTTCTTTGAAGTCAGAGCAGAACCAAAGATATGTGTAATGGCATTACAAATTTTAGACTTGTCACAGATTAGAGAGAATAATGATGTTATTTCATTACTAGAAAAGGGATTACATATAAATAAATATGACTAAATGCTATCCTAATACATGGATATCCAATAACCCATATAACACTCATATAAAAAGGATATATCTTGTCAAGCTAAAGCAATACCTGCATTTTGTCATCTATCGTTACCTTCCAATGGAGAAAGAGAAGAGCCTCTTAATAACTCCTTGAAATAGACTCAGAAGAGATTGACAAGGTGAAACCACGGAACGAAGGAGTAAGACGATCATAAGAAACAAAATGAAAAATAAGATGAGCAAAAGACCGTTTACCCTTCCGAAGCACAATAGGCATGTCAATGGCAAATGTGGGTGGATCCATAGTCGATAAGGTAGGTTGTTGTGGTTGTTGTTGACGGTAATACGCCTACAAGGGTCGAGCCTTATATGAGTCTAGCACCACAGGTCATTCTTCAAGTGTGGTACTATCCTCAATAGGAGGAGGAAGTAGGGCACTATTAGAAGGGTTATTAATAGAACCAAACTAAGACTGAGACTCACAAAAGGTTATAGTAGAAACAAAATATCGCCTAATAGGAGGGTAACATTTCTAGTCCTTACGAATACGAGAATAACCAACAAAAACACATTTAATGGAATATGATGACAACTTATCAAGACCACAAGACATATCCCGAATAAAGACAAACACTTTAAAAGGCAGATGAAATAATAACGTATCAAGACAACCTCCATAAAGGAATTTCTCCACAAAATACACCAAATGACATTCTATTTATAAGGTATGAAGCCGCAAGGACAACATCAAATCAAATTTTAGAACACCCATCTGCAACATAATGGTGCAAATCATATCTAAAATGTATCAATGTTTACTTTCAATTATACCATTTTGTCGAAACATATGAGAGCAAGAGGTCTAATGAAGCATACTTAATGATGCACAAAAATTTCGAATGTCATGTGGAACAAATTCCAAGACATTATCCGTACGGTAAACTTTTGGAGAAGTAGAAATTAAGTTATTATTTCAGCAAAGAATTTTTTTGACAATATCCAAAACATGCCTTCTATCCTAAAGCAAATATACCCAAAAAACATGAGAATAACCATCAACAAAAATAATGTAATACCTATAACTAGACAAACTAAACACGAGTAGGCCCCAAATATCACAATGGACCAACTAAAAAAGACATTGATTAGTAGTAAGGGACAAACTCTTATAGGTAGCATGATGATGCTTACCTAACTGATACAATTCACACATAATAAACTGAATAGAAATCCAAGGCAAAAGTTATTGAAGTTTACGATGAGATGGATAAGTAAGGTAGTGCCACAGAAGCGACAACTTTGCAGTGGTAATCACAAACGTCAACCTTGAAGTATCTTATCACTAACTAGTATGTAAACACCATGACCATGCTTACGACTAAAGGTTTGGACCGTGCTAGGCCCAAGGGCCAAGCCCGACCGGTCCAACAACCTAGGCCTAGCTGGACTTGGTCATCAGGATAGCCTAAAAAAATAAAAATAAAAAAAAGGGGTATAAACGCAACGACTAGATTGGGCTAGCCCAACTAGCCCACAGCCCAGCCTTATCATGGGCCGTTGGCTGTGTCGGGTCGGGGGGTTTAAAAACCAACCTAGCTTGGGCATGCCACAAAGTCGCCTAGTTTACACCTTTACTCACGATCCAAACTAATCCACCTTCTCGTTTGTAGGTCCTACAAAATACAATGAAAGGGAGAAAAATCACAAAACAGGAGACGGATTTTGTAATGGTGCTAATAGACAATAGATTAATCGAAAATCAAATACATAAAAACTTTTTTAAGAGTAATTTGAGAAAATACTTGAACAACCCTTTCGCCAAACACATGATAATAGCGACCATAGACAATAGCAACAAAATGAATGTATAAACTAGAAAATGCAGGTAAACAAATCACATGTACCTGATATATGGGAGGATGCAACAGAATCTATAATCCAAGAACGATCTTGAGAGGCTAAAAAAGCACTTGTACTTGAAGTAGTAGTACGTGAAGTAGTGGTAGAGAGCTGGGTAGCTTGCAACTGCAGAAACTTCTCATAGCAAGTTTGAGACATGGTCATAATGGAAGGAGACATTTGATTAGTAGGAGGAGAAGTTTCTGTAGAAGCAATCAAAGCCCATTGAGGTCGACCAATCTTGTCCCAACACCCATCACAAGTGTGGTTGGTCCAACTACAGTAATCACACCAGGAGAATCACGTCCGCCTCCCATAGAATGACCACGTCCACGTCCCTGACCACAAGTAGTACTAACCATGACAAATTGATATGATATTAGAGCAGGCATCCCAATGAAGATCCGTAAAGTACATGAAAAGGTAGACGAAAGGGATGACACACTATTAATTGTAAGGATATGACCACGAATTTGAGATAAAATCACAAGATAAAGTATAGTCAGGAAATTCCTTTATCTTTGAGATATCAGCCACAAACAACTTCAACTCATCAAGTAGTGCACAAAGAGAAGCATATAAGTCTTGAGCATCATAAATTTCACAAATGTGAAAAATATTCTTTTCCTGTCCATAAGTGCTCTTTAACGTATCTTAAATCCATTTTACAAACTTGAGCATCATATCTCCATGAACAATATTTTCCTTCATACTGTTCATAAGTCAAGATATAACTGCACAAATCAGTCTTCATAAGCTGCATCCTTGACATTTGGAGGATTATGTGTGAGGTGTCGCCTTACGGTGAGCGCTAAAGGTCTCCAAAGCTTGAGACCACAAGAGATAATTTTTTCTATTCAATTTTACTGAGGTACTACTAAGAATTTTCATAAACAACTCACAGGACATCGAGGAGGATATCATAGCTTCAACAACTAGAACAGATTAACAACAACTGGTTTGATGAACCACCAAACAGCATGTGTTCAGGCACGGTGGAGACGCACACTTAAGACACACATACAACCCTAAAGCGTTCAATAGATCACGGGTAGCAGTAGCAGCCTAGAACATGGCTCAGGAATCACCGATGGGACTGCATAAGGCCGCCAGTAGCCCTAAAGGAGGACTGACAGCTAGCGGTTGAAGCGAAGAGAAGAGAAGAGGTCGCCAATGAGTGGGAAGAGGACAGGAAGAGCCGCCGAGTGCTGAAGACGTGTTGGCTATTCCTGGCGTGTGGCAATGACAAGCTGGACTACGGTGATGGGCTAGATGGCGGCGAGGGCAAACAGGTTTTGGTGTCTTTAAGGTGTTTAAACCCTAAGCTTTGGTACCATGTCACAGATTAGAGAAAATAATGATATTATTTCATTACTAGGAGAGGGATTACATATATATATGTATGACTAAATGGTATCCTAGTACATGGATATCTAATAACCCATATAACACCCATATACAAAGGATATATCTAATAATATCTCTAACAAGACTTATAAAGGATGAACACTGCACTCCTTTGAAGTGGCCATGGATAATGAAATGGACAAGTTTCTTTTAAAAAAACATTGGTAATGAAAACAGCATTTAACCAACAACAACAAGAGCAACTATGGTGATTCCATGAATTAAGAACTGAATACCAGAAAGCCTAAAGCACAAGCCTTTCAGCCTTTTGAAGAGAAGTTTCGAATAATAAGATGCAGTAATGTCTTGAGTAAGAAAGAAGATTGGGGACGAACCTTCTTTTGGTTAGACACATTGTCACCAATGACCCCTGCTTTGCTCAAGACCTCCCCAACAGCAAGCAAAAGCTTGATAACTTGCTAAAGGCCATGGAAGTTGCACCTTGTGGTCTCCCTTGTTTTGAAGAAACGTCAAGGATGGTGAAAGAAGAGATGTTGGCAAGCTTCTGAATTTAATTTCAAAAGGTGCAAGCAAAGACGGAGCTTCTGTCGGCTTGGGAACCAAAATCAAAAGTTTAAAGTCAAAAGCATGTATTATAAGTTATAGGGCCTGAGCTACAGCGGCAAGTCAAGATTTGGAAGCTGGCCAATATTATCTGACTATTATAAGGTAAACTACTCAAAGAACCGAGTCTACTTGATAAAATGACTTCTTATGCATTTTCAATTAGGAAGGTATACTGTTCAGAGTTGTCCTGTGGACAGGACAACATAAGCATGAAATAACGAGTGCACAAAAGTAGGTAACCATGCAACATAAGTACTTTTAGGGAAAAAAAGGTCGACATAATGAACGAAGTTTAAAATTTTTGAAAGATATCAAACCCATCAGAAATTTGCAACCTAAATTTTGGAGTAATTCATCATTTTGCTTTGCAATTTGCTACCATGTTAAAAATGGAAGACGCACGTAAGGACAAAAGGAGAGATGATGGTGGACAACTTGATTTAGGTAACTGGGGTGAGACACAAATGACATCCATCAGGCCTTTTCAAAACAGATTATAAGGTTCCTTTACAACTTGAAAGAGGAGGGGGGTGGAAGGAACCACATTGGATTGCAGATCATACCTTACAGTCTAGTCATTTCATCACCAGGATTTTCTACAGCATCCACACTGGAGTTATGTTGATCATCATCAGTGGCTTGAGTTGGATCTGTACAGATGTTAGTCAACATCTCAAATTCAATTTATTAAGTTTAACAAGCAATTTTCAACTCAAGAAATGAAAATATGCTTAGCATAGCTTGTAGCACAGAAAAGGCTGGAAGCACTGACAACAGAATCAACATAAATGTACCAGGATTTCCATGGTTGGACTTCACAATACTGTTCCCACTGAAAAAACTAACATCACTGGGGCCATTGGGTCCAAAGCTTCCTGGTTGCTGTTTTAAATCACAACAATATATCAACCAAAAAGCAGTTCCAATTGTACCCCACCCTCTAAATTGGCAAAACAAAGGTAAGGCAACCTGCAAAAGACCTCCAGGACTGAAATTCTGCCAAATTGCATAAGGGTTGTTGAGTTGTGCACCACGTGTTTCATTTAACTGATCTGGATACATCTGTAATTATAAAATCATCAGCAGAAGATTTATTTTCGCATGAAAAATGAAAGGGACATTAATGCTCTTCCTTTTCTTTTCTTTTTGAAGAATAATGCCCTTCATCGTACCTGTATATAATGATATCGTAGAAAGTGTTGCTGATTTCCAGCTGTCACAGTATTTATCCCAGTAATGGGGTTGGCCTATTCAACGATAAACTCTAATTAAATAATGGAAAATGAAAATAGAAACATGAGACCTAACAAATGCATAAATGAGAAAAAATTTAACAAGACATCACTGCTTGTGTTTTCCCCTTGAGAGGTCTATTAGCATGATAATCATATAGATAAATAAAGTAACACACAAGCACTTACAAACTGATGATGCTAAATAAGATTGTATACAATTACCATTGTCTTCTTTGTGCCTGTGGTTTGCTCTTCCATCAACTCCTTCCGTGTTGTTAAAGGGTGACCACTTCTTGGTGCTTGTAACGGGCTAAGAAACCAGTTGGCTGAGTTCGGAATCCCATTAACCATATCAGCAAAACCTCTAAATGATGTCAATGGCTCCTGAGAAGGCTGACTATTTCCACATTCAAACTCATTCTTGAGGAGTTTCTCTTTTGCCTCATCAAGGTATTCCATCAACCATTTACACTTAGCCTGGGACTTGGCTCCAATTTCAGCAATCTGATAGAAGTACTTGGTCAAGTGATCAAAACGTTGCATTTGCGAATTTGTGCTAAAATCATCATAGGAACATTTCACAAGAGTGTAGCTGCGCTTGATGTCCTTCCTCCAACGAGCCAAAATGTAACAACATGGAACCTCATTCACATTCTTTTTCATTAGCACAGCGATGGCATGTCTGCAAATGATCCCTTTGAACTCAAAGAAATGGCATGTACATCGCACTTCACTTTTAACCTCATTATAAAGGACATCAAAAGAAACTTGCCGTCGAGATCTGCCATCCTTTATTTTCACACTATCACTCACTTCATATGTGGAAAAGGATTCTTCAGCCTTCACAAATGAGGTGTTGCAATATAGCAATCCCTTCAATTCATCTTGAAATAGCTTAAAAATTTCATGTGTGTAAGCCTCCCTGAACTGCTTTTCTATGGAAAGATCTGAAACCAATGTTACACTAGTTTTCATTGAAGCGAAATCTGCCTTATTTTCACTCACAACTTTGTTTCTCAATGCATTATCATATTGCTCTAGAAATTGTTTTAAGCTGGTCTTTGAATTAACAAACCCACCAAAGAAAGCCTCTACGACTTCACTTCGTTGTGTCACAGACAATCCTGCCCAAAAGGTGCCCTTCATGAAGACAGGAACCCAATGGTGGCGTTCCATATATAAGGACTGCAACCACACATTATTTAGAAGATTGTGCACATCAATCATTTTCTTCCAATTTTCCTCAAACTCATCTGGCATCAAAGACTCATAAACGGCACACTTAAAGCACTTTTTAATTTCTAGATATTGGGCATAGCCTCCAATTTTTTCTGGCAGTTTCTTCATTATATGCCAAAGACACAGTCGATGACGTACATTTGGAAACACATCAGACGCAGCATCTTGTATGGCTATGCTATGGTCTGTAATAATAGCCGTAGGAGGATGCCCTTTCATGGATGACAACCAAGACCTAAATAACCAAATATAAGTCTCGGTGTCTTCACTGGAAAGCAAACCACAACCAAACAATATGGAATGTCCATGATGATTAACCCCAGTGAATGAAACAAGGGGTAAATCAAACTTTTCTATTAAATATGTGGTATCAAACAAGATCACATCTCCAAAAGTCTCGTATGCAGCTCTTGACCTGGCATCAACCCAAAATACATTTCTTAAACGGCCTTCTTCATTCAAATCAATCACATGACAGAAGTTTGCATCTTTTCTTTGCATTCGGGAAAAGAAATCTTGAATGGCCTCTGCATCTCCAACTCCAAGTGGCAAATGCGCCGAATTCTTGATGTAATATTTGAATGTTCTTTCTCCAAGTTGCAAGTTCTCATAACCTCCCTGCTGAGAATTAAGTAAATGAGAGCTTCCATTCCATATCACGCTTGTTTGGTCGCTCCGTTTGGTCCTGTCCACACCATTCAGAGCCTTACCAAGACCCAGCGCGTGGTTATGATCAAGACGGACCTTGGAGACAATCAACCTCCTGTCAGTGTCCACTATAAGATTAATCTTGGCCTTGCAATCAGTTCTGATTGACGAATTCTTCCTAGTCTTCGTTGTGGAGGCCGGCTTACGACTTCGAGAGCACGCAATAGAGAAGTACTTCAGCTTCCTATCACCTCCAACTTTGGTGTTACTCCTCCTTACACCAAAACCCACCGTGCTGGCATACTTCTTGTAATAACTGTAGGCCTCCTCCTCGGTGCAAAAGGTCATTCCTTCCTTCGGCGGCTCCACTTCCTCGTCCCACTGCGTGGGCCCTTCGAACACTCCCCCGGGAACTTCATCATTATCTTCCATCTCCTACAAACCCAAAACACACGCAAACAGCTTAAAAGCACAAACTTTCACACCTCTGGAATGCAGGAAACTTGAAGCAATTAAGTCAAGATTACTTCTTTTTTTATCTAAGCAATTAGCTAAAAAGTTGTAAGGCTTACTCTGGTGAGCTAAGGGCGCAACCTTTCCGTCCAGATTGAGAGGCAGGAGAACGAAGCAAGCGAATATACGTGTCCAAACTGAGATGGGTACGATTTGGATGAGCATAAAAGTCCGTACGACGACGGATTTCAGGTGTGCGACTCTACGAGTGCCGAAGGAGTTGAGATCTGCAGTGGATTAGTGGACGTCCCATCCAGTACCAAGGAAAAACCGGAGATGGGCGGGAGGAGAAGGGATGGAGGGGTTAGGGTTGAAAGATAGAAATGGAAAGGAAAAATACTGGATTGTTTGACGCTTTGTGGAAGGAAGAAGAAGAGAAAAAAGCACAAGCTTTGGGAGGATTCGAATTTTAGCAAGTGCAAGGTTATTTTCCTGGATGGTCTGAAGTTATGGGTTTAAACTCAATTTTCGAGATCGTTCCACAAATTTATGCCGAAGGAAGTTAAATATAAGAAAATTTAAATTGTTCAAGATAAAACTTGTTCGGTAAAGTTCACATGTAACGCATCACGTCCCATGTATCAACTGTGTGCTGTAACATTTCCTACAAATTTTCTTACATTCATCTCAAAGAACTTTATGCTTAGCTTTTTCTTAGCTTTCCTCTAAAACCCAGCTGCATAATCCCACCTTGCTTGGATGCTTCATGCTTAACTGAATAATGTTTTCACTTGAAATAGTTTCATACTCATCACGGTTAGTACAATCATAAGGTTAGTTTAAGTGAAAAACTAATTTTGCAATGATTGTGCTGCTATGTAAACTTAGGGTGCACTTAGGCAGCGTTTGTTTGGGCGCTCTTCCGACTTAAGCCGCTCCAACACCCATCCGAACACAACTTCCGTAGCC
>JAMKQA010232150.1:0-12178 GCA_024699735.1 Posidonia australis
CCCTTTTATACTCTGAAAATCAATGGAAACCGTTTCCTTTTCCAGTAGAGGCACAAACATCACTTAAAAAGTGGTCAAAGGGAAATTATTTTCGTTTCCATTGATTTCCTTTAGATTCTGATGGCTCAAACCCCACTTTAGATATGGTAACTGTTCTGGAGGAGAAAGGAATAATTAATTCTGTTCCTATGTTTCCGTTGGGATTCTAACTTTTGGTGAAGGAAATATTTTTTTTTTTCCCTTTTATACTCTGAAAATCAATGGAAACCGTTTCCTTTTCCAGTAGAGGCACAAACATCACTTAAAAAGTGGTCAAAGGGAAATTATTTTCGTTTCCATTGATTTCCTTTAGATTCTGATGGCTCAAACCCCACTTTAGATATGGTAACTGTTCTGGAGGAGAAAGGAATAATTAATTCTGTTCCTATGTTTCCGTTGGGATTCTAACTTTTGGTGAAGGAAATATTTTTTTTTTTCCCTTTTATACTCTGAAAATCAATGGAAACCGTTTCCTTTTCCAGTAGAGGCACAAACATCACTTAAAAAGTGGTCAAAGGGAAATTATTTTCGTTTCCATTGATTTCCTTTAGATTCTGATGGCTCAAACCCCACTTTAGATATGGTAACTGTTCTGGAGGAGAATGGAATAATTAATTCTGTTCCTATGTTCAGATGAGAGACTGAATGAAATTGTATTTGATGTTTATAAAATGCTCATTTTAGTTCTAATGTTCTTGTATTAAATAAATGATAGAGTAAACATGACAAAAAGACAGCGTAAAACTAAGTCAATTTCAATGAACATGAATCCTATTGCCGACCTAAGATAGTGGGATAAGGGCATGGTAATTGGTTGGTTGGTATGCATACAAGTAGCTATACTATATCTATGTGGTAGAGAGTATTGGCAATTAAATATATTATGTTGGCAAATTAAGGACATGCTTCTTCAGGAAATTACAAATTTAGCTGAAATGGGAATGTTGACGACATACATAAGTGGAAAGGCTTTTAAAACGGTGTATTAAAAAAATGAATACACTATGGAAAAGGTAAGATCATATCAACTAAGGTAAATAAGGTAATCTTAGCCCTCAGGTGGTCTTGCACTAGAGACCTGCATGGGCACTTCTATGCAAGGACGTTAATTAAAATTGGAGTTAGAATAGGTATGCCGACATTGTGAATAAGAATTGCAATGTGCACAATCATAGAATGGATGCAATCGTCATACCTGAATATATAGTGCTGAATGCAGAACAAGGATCCAAGCAACCAAACTCAGATACTCGAATTTGTGGAATTTCGAAGTACGAGTTGGACAATATTTCTGGAGCATGTTATTGTGCTGTATCCTATTTCACCTGATTGTCTGTTACTATGCACTTTGGTGTCAATCTCTGATTGAATACATCTGTCTACCATTAATAGGTTGAATATTTATACCCAAAAAACACTCTTAGTTTTAATCATTAATATTTCTGGCTTTGGTAGAGGTCTTTAACAATTTCACCTGGGTTGTGTGTTTTAACTGTAGTAGTATTTGTCTTTTGCAACTTTCTTAACCAGCTCAAGCAGTTGAGTTGGCCAGGGCTTTGTATTTTCATGGTCCCCACTAACGTTGAAGTCGTGGTGTCAACAACTATAATCATTTTAAAAAAAATAAAAAAATTACAATATACAACTTTCTTAAGTCCTACATAACACTCATGAACTCCCTTCACTTGTCTTGTGCAGAACGATCAGCATCGTAGTGCTGCACATGGTGATGAAAACCCTGTTGGCCGAGCTTATGGTGATACATCATTATTTTCTATTTCTACTGACACCCTGTTTCATGTTCAATTGAATTATTCAAACGATTTTCTCCTTTTGGTCACATAGAGCGTGGAAGGTGGAGTCAACCTGAAGATAACGTCCGAGTTAAAGCTGCACCAAGTGATTTGGAGAAGAAGGATGAGAAATCTCAGCCCCTGATGGATAACAAGAATGTGTGGAAACATGATGGATATCATGAACTTGAGGCAGAAGCACCAGCAGCCAGGAAAAGGCCTGCATTTAGGGAAAAGAAAATGAAAGTAGAGGAGGCTGCAGACTATGAAGCAGTTAGACCACCTCATCATGACAGACCTGCATCAAGCTCTGATAAAAGGGAAGAAGAGAGAAGTTACAATCCTCGTGGTCTGGGCAAACATGAGGGGCCTGTCGCTGGGATAGGTGATCGAGATTTAAGAAGGGTTGGCATTGTTCCTCGTAGGACAGAAACCCTGAGACATGGCTATCAATCTAGAGAGAAGCATAATGGTTCAATGGGTTCAAAGGCGAGAGACAATTACACTGGTAGGCAAAACAGAAGAAATTCATTTCAATCAGCTGGTTTCCAAGTGGAGAAATGGAAGCATGATCTTTTTGACGAAGCAAACAAAAGCCCAAATCAGAAGAATGAAGAGGAGCAGATTGCAAAAGTTGAGGCATTGTTGGCTTTGTAGTATTTACCTGGTAGCATACGACAGCATTGGTAATTGTATTTACCTGGTAGCCTGCACAACGTGTTACAATTGGTCTATCCGATGCAAATTTTTTTTGGGTGTGTGTGATTTGGTTATTTCCTAGCAAGAATCCTCGTGTCTTCAACTTATTGATTTAACGTGACAGCTTCTAGTATTTTCAACATCCGAAAACTATTGGTCATTCTTATATATATTTATTTTGAAAGAAAGGTGACGGGGGAGGTGAGCCTACAATCTCAAGGCAGGGGGTCACTCCCCTTATCGTTCAACCATTGGATGGAAAATTCAAGTTGTATAGTTGAATGATGGTTAAGATGTCACAATTCGTTGGGTATTTTGCTCAAATACTCCAGTTAGATCAAAAAGTGCACTAGATGCTCTTTTTATTCTAAAATTCATTTCATTACCCTTTAAACTTCATGTTATACTCCTGTCGTAAGCTACGGTTGTTTCTATTCCCATCACTCGACTAAATAGTGGTTAGATCCAACTGTGGACGTGGAAATGATTAACCCAACCTTCATCTAATACCACCATACCATCTTCACCGCTTTCAACATCGCCATCACTTCACCACCATCTCAACCATCATTGAGACGACCCAAAGATGAATATAATGGCTGCAGCAGACTGTTAGAGGAAGCGTGGGAATAAGAGAGACTTAGAATCTCTCGATCAAGGTGGTCCACTTGAAAAATTCCGATGTCTTTAGTCGCTTCCTCGGCATATGATGCATCCACAGGTGAAGATAACGATGAGTCACGTATCATTTACCACCTCACCACCATTATTATCACTGTAATCACAGTCACCAAGCCACCACCCCACTTGATCACCATGTCCATCACCATCACTAGCGTATTGCAAACACCACCCCACACCATAGACATCAATAGATTGGTGCAAGATGGGAGAGCACTGATTTGACAAGTCAAACTGACATTCAAATAGATTATTAACGCCTGGACTTAAATGATTTCGAGATAGAAATAGATTAACCCATTTAATAAATAGATTGAATTCAAATTCAACAAAGCTAACCCATTTATGACCTTTTAATCCATCTAAGGAATTAAATATATAATCGCTTAATTTAAATTTACTAAAATATAGAGTTATAAAGTTTCATTTTATGTTATTTATTCACTTTTTCAATCACTTGTGCCTTGTGAGTAATTATTTATATATTTACTATTTATTTTTTGATAATATTCAAAGTTAGATAAGATTAAATATGTTCAACAGGTTAAACAGGTTAAGTTAACCTACCTCATTTTAATAGAATAAATGAGTTAAAAGAGTCATGTTAGATCAACCTATTTATAAATGATTTGAATTTGGATTAGCATTTTTGACCTGTTTAATAAACGACTTCAATTCAAAAACACTATCTTTACCTTCTTTCCAAGACAAAGACGCGATAGAACTCAAAATGCTTGTCCATGAAAATGTAGGATCAGCAATCCTTCCTCATAATAAATCCTACATTTTCATCAGCATAGCAATTTCTACGACAAATCACAGAATAGCAATTTAATGACTACAATGAATCACATACAATCAACATACATATTGATCCAAGTGCAGACCAATCCAAATCTCAACAGAAAATCTTCCTAAGCAAACAAGCAAAGGATAATAGAAAATGGGATGGTGAACAGTGTTGCATTATTGATTTGTCATAATGTTATTACTTAACAAATATATCACACCATTTATTCAACATATACATGAAACTGAGTACAAGGAAATGGATCGCTTTTTGGGGGTGAATCAGTCTAGAGACAATTTCGCGAGGGTGAGGGCTAATACCTTTACCCCATTTGCAATGTCATCTATTGAAGCATATTCCTCAGGTTTATGGCTGTAACCTGCATTTCAATTAAGATACATAGTGCTGCTTTGCAAAAGAGCAGAAAATTTTGAAAATCTGGAGTAAACAGCAAGGGTTGGTAACAACTTTGTGTATTAAGATGTCAAAAACATGAAGTCTATAGATATCCAAGTATGTGCTCAGTGCATCTTTGATTTACTAGAAATCAATATTCTAGGAAGATTCCCTGAAGTAGTATGCATAATATATATACATGGAAGAGAGGAAGAGAATAGTGCTGACCTTTGTAGCAAGGAATGAAAATCATGCCCATCGGACATATTCTGCAGTATATGGAGAATCAGTTAATCAGTTATTTAGCTTTCCACAGTGGTAAAAGTAACTATAAATAAAAGCAAAAAAAAAAGAAAGAAAGAAAGAAAGAAAGAAAGAACCCACAATAAAAAAGTCAGACATTAATAAGATAAAAAAGGAAAGCATGTCTAACACTGTGGTGACTAGAAATCAGAGAGAAAGAAAAGCAGAATTGATCATTAACTGGTTGTTAGAATTGTACTCTTACACAAGCATTAAAGTCCTAGTGTCATTAGTAGATAGATGGATTATTGAATATCCATTTATCCTAAGGTATCTATAATCTACTATATATTTGTAATCCTTTTTGCATAATGGAATAATCTACTTTCTTTTGTCAAATGGTTCCCGAGCATCGAGAGAAAACCTAAAACCCATCACCAATCCCCAACCCTAGCCTGCTGCTGCCACTTGCCCTCCACTCTGTCGTCGACCCGGCTGATGGGATTCCCTTTCTATTGAAGAAACTTTCTTCCTCCCCTCTTGGGATTCTCTGCTATGAACAACAACCCACGTAGTCATGTTGCTATTCACGCCTATGTTTTAGGCCGCCACCCACATTCATCATCATTTATACGTGGACAAGTGTTGTTCATACGTGTTTGTGTCCCAGGACCGTCGTTACTTTCCCTAGGAGGTGTTTGTGTAGCACAATTGTTGTTGCTTTCTTTTAGATCACCATCGTTTGTGACAAATCAGATCATATTAGTGTTTTGTTTTGTGGTACATAATGACCTCTCATGAGTCTTTAATCAAGAATCTCAGTAGAAAATTGGAAAAACTCAAGAGAAAGAATTACTTTCTTTGGACAGAATTTTGAGACCTTTGTTGTAACCCATAAAATGATTAAGCACTCACACATCTACCTCTAAATGTCAAATATGTTGCCTATGAGGATTGATATACTGATGATACCGTCATAGTATCCTCGTTAGTAAATAACATGGAGCCCAGTGTTGCGTATAGTGTCATGATGCTCCAAACTGCAAAACGGATGTAGGACACATTAAAAATCATATATGGACATGAGAAGGATATCTCAAGAGTCTTTGAGACATACGAATAGATAAATACCTTTTGACAAGAAGGCAGCTCAATCCAAGATCATTTCACTACTCTTATGGACTTTTAAATGAGCTTGACATTTATCAACTATTGACAAAAGATATCACGAAGATGAAATAATATCACAATGAGTTAGCAGTTGCAGCCTACTTATCAAGCAAGCCTCAACCTAGATCTATCCTCTCAAATCCAAAGGCATGTTCTAGATCTCCAGGGCACTTGCTCGAGGGTGTTGACGATTTCTACCACTACTCCAGTTTCTGATACAAACCACTCTCCATGGCTACTCCAGCTTCATATGGTCATGGTTGTTGTGGTCATACTGCTCATGATGACACTTGAGGCCATCCTCATTGCCAACACTGTGGGAGGCCAGGCCATCACTCTAAGAAATATTGAAATAAGTTTGGTAAGCCACAATGGGCTAATGCTACGACTGAATCATCATCGACGATAGTTATAGTTGATCAGATTGTCATCATTTCCAAGGTTGACTGCAAACAAGTCCTACAACTTCAGGCTATTGACACAACTACCACTGCCTTTCATACTTCCACTTCAGGTATACAAGTCCTATTAGCCTCTAGGAGCAGTTCCAGAATTATAGACTCTGAGGCCTCTTCTCATATGTCAAGTGCACATGATCTTTTTACTTGTTTATCAAACCTATCTGATATTCACTTTGTTGTAATTGCTGATGGTTGTCCATGTTATGTATCTGGTGAGGGAGTTGTACAGACTACCTCACAGATTACCCTTGATAAAGTTTTATTTGTATCTGACTTTCCCTTTTCACTGTTACCCTTGATAAATTCCTATTTGTACAAATCTCTAGTTAATTTATTATCTATTAGTACTATAACCAAATAACTATTATGTTATGAGATCTTTTTCTCTTCTCACTATATGTTTCACGATTTGTAAAGGGAAAAAAGGATTGATTTGAGTCATAAGCAAGAACATGGTGCGTACACATTGGTTCGTAACAAGATTCCTCATGGACGAGTATCGTTAGCCTCCACATCTAAGTCCTCCATTTTATGGCATTATTGTCTTGACCACTCGTCCCATTAATTCCAGCAAGCCCTATTATGGATTTCAATGTCTTCTTTTGATTGTGAGTTGTAAACACCATCATGCTGTCTTCAAGAGTTTACATCTTGTGTCGAGTCAAAGTCTGTTTGAGTTGATTCATTGTAACATTTGGTAACCTACTCATATCCCATCTGTTTTTAATCATAAATACTACATTATTTTTATGGATAATTATTCTCATGTGTCTTAAGTTTATATTTAAAAGGATCGAGTTCATGTTTTCGATGTCATAAAAAAAATTTACTGAAATAAAAAATCAATTTTCTATTACATCTAAGTGTTTATGTACTGATAATACACTCGAATTTATTCAATTTTGGATTCAATCTTACTGTGCTTCTTTAAGTGTAATTTATCAGACCACTAGTCCTTATACGTCTCAATAAAATAGTATGACTGAACGTAAACACGGACATATTTTGAATATCACACACACCATTATGTTGTATATTAAAATACCAAAGTATTTGTAGTCTGTTGACCATGTCTTTTTTATTAATAGAATGTCTTTTGTATCTTTAGGTAATGAGATTCCTCTTCGACGATTACGTCTAGGTTCAATGTTATTCTTATTGCCTCCTCATGTGTTTAGTTGTGTTGCCTTTATTTAGAATCTATCTCCTGATTATGATAAATTGTCTTTATGTTCTATTAAGTATGTCTTTGTTGAATATTCTCAAACTTAATAAGGGTATCGTTTGTTTCATCCCCTATTTAAGAAGTATTTTGTACATGCTTATGTAACATTTTTTGAGTCTCAACCCAACTTTGGGACTCCTAATGATAATATGTGTGTTCCTTTGCCATCTCCTGTCAATTCATCATTTCCTATTCAAAATAATCTAGTTGTTGTGGAACAAGAAATGCCATATTCATTGTAGGTATATTATCATCATCAAAGGCCACCCTAGCCTCCTCCGGTAGAATCTTCCTCTACCATAGCTGCAAATTAACCCAATTCTAACCTAGATTTACCTATTACACTACAAAAAGGTAAAAGAACATCCACAACTCATTCTATTTCCTAGTTTGTTAGTTACGATCATCTACGTCCATCTTTTCATAATTTTACCTTGTTCATTTCTTTTGAATCTATCCTTAGGAACTACTATGAGACATTACTTATACCACATTGGAAAGCAACAATGTATGAGAAAATAGAAGCATTGAGGTCGCCTGACACGTAGAAGTTAGTGACGCATCCTATAGGAACAAGCATAGTTACTTGTAGATGGATGTATACTATGAAACACAAACCAAACTAGTTGCTCATGGCTTCACACAGGCATATGGTGTTAATTATGCTAACACCTTTTTTCCAGTGACTTGTTCCAACTCCATTCATGTCCTTTTATCTGTAGCAATTAGTCTTGCGAGCTCTACCAATTGGCTGTAAAAAAATGTCTTCTTATGTAGTGATTTGACAAATCAGATACTCAAAAAATAGCCTTTAAGGTATATTGCTTAGAAGGAGAAGACAGAACATGCATGCTTAGAAAAGTAATTTATAACTTCAAGCAAAATTCATGAGTATAGTTCGAGAAATTTAGCATAGTGATGGATGGTTTTCATAGGTGTTTTGTAGATCGTTCGATCTTCTACAAGAGAATCAATAGTGGATGTATGATTCTCACTGTATATGTGGATAATATTCTGTTGACAAAGAATGATTCAACAGTCATTGTAGAGATCAAGAAATACCATAGGACATATTTTGTCACCAAGGATATAAATAAGCTAAAGTATTTTCTAAACATTGAATTTACATATTCCAAAGGTAAGATGGCACTATCTCAGAGAAAGTGCATCCAGGGGTAAGATGGCACTAACTCAGAGAAAGTATGCACTGAACTTACTTCATAAGATAGTGTTCTAGGATTGCAAACCTGAAAGCAACTCCATGAAGCAAAGTCTATCATTCTACGACAGTTCATCAGAGCTACTTACGGATCCACTCGCAATAATATTTCCTTTGCCCTCAGTCTTCTCAGCTAGGTTATGCAAGAACCCAAGATAGCTCATTGACAGAAAACTTTACGTGTTGACCTATGTCAAAGGAGCTCTAAGAAAGGATCTTATGAATAAAAAGGATAGTCATCTACAAGTTGAGGTATATTCAAACTCTAGATATGCTGGAGATAAAGGAGACAGAAAGTCCACCTCATATTTTTGCACATATGTTAGGAACAACTTAGTTACATGACACAGTAAAAAGTAGAATGTCGTATCTAGATCCAGTATTAAGATTAAGTATCGCTCCATAAGACAGACAACATGTAAGATGATGTGACTTAGATATTTTCTGTCGAAGCTTGGTTTCCCTGTGCAAACTCCTATGATAATGCACTGTGACAATTAAGCTACCATCTTCATAGTCAATAATCTCACATTCCATGAGTGAATAAAGCATATTCAGGTAGATTATCATTACGTCCGAGATATATAATAATGCAAGACATTATTTCTACACCCTACACTCAGTCTTTCAAGTAGTTAGTCAATGTCTTCACAAAGAAATTAAGTGTTAGGATTTTTGAAACTCTATATGTCAAATTGGACATGATTAATATATATGCTTAGAAAAGTGTAGAGTTATATTTTTACACATGTATTAGAGGTTTAGTATCATTAGTGGATAGATGAATTATTGGATATCCATTTATCCTAAGGTATCCATAATCCACTATATATTTGTAATCCTCTCTACACAATCGAATAATTTAATTCTTTCTTTTGTCACACAAGTCATATTTCAAATACATGTACCCAATCTATCTCATGTTTCGATTGATCTGACCCAAAAGACATGATCAGAAATCAAGTTGACTTATGACAATCTCTACCTTTTTGTAAAACAAATTGAGTTATAAAAAATTAAGGATGTGTATAATATTACCAATGATAAATGACAATTATAACGCACTATGGTTTTGTAAGATCATGATGTAAAAATGCTTAGCATGGACTTATATCATATGCACAACAACTCAACAATTACGACTACATTTGGTCAAACTGTTGTACAATTACTTCTTGATACAGGGAAGGAAAGAGCAGTTGGGGTGGAGTAGTTCGACATGTCTGGTTGTTTTGATCCGGTATGTAAAAGACATGATGTTAGTGTTGATTTTACATTTTCTGAGAGAACTTCATATTTTGCTGAGGATGCAGTGCTCTTACTCAGTTTTCTGTTCTTTTGCCTCTTCTAGTAGATATGCCTGTTATTGTTTGCATCACTACTCCTGAAGATAAGCCTCGCCAGGTTTACACTAAACGACATCATGTGACTTCTATAGCCTTTCGTCCTCCACCATCCTTGCAGTCTAACGGGGCTGGATCCTGATCCATCTTCTACTATTGACCAACCTATTGCTCTGTGAAAAGTACTTATTCTTGTACACAACACCCATTGCTCATTTTGTTTGTGTGTGATCATTTGGGCTCATCTTTCCACCAATTTGCCTTGTCTTCGTCCTCAATTTCTATTCCCAAGGTTTATGGAGTGCCCTCACTTCATGAGGAACATGGGAATTAGTCTCTTCTCCTGCACATTGTGAGGTTTCTTATTGATGGGTCTTCCCAGTGAAGAATGAGTATAATGGTTCAGTTGATCTGCTCGATAGGTTGCATACAGATTCACCCAAACACATGGAGTGGAACAGATTGAGACTTTTTCCCAGTTGTTCGTCTCAATGCAAGTCGGGTATTGATGTTTATTGCATTAACAAAGAATGCCCTTTAGATCAGCTTGACATAAAAAATGTTTTTCTCTATAGTGATCTGTCTGAAAACATCTCATGAAGCAACCTAGAGGGTTTGTTGCTAAGGGGTAGAAAACAAGTTTTTCGCTTAAAGGAAGCCATTTATGGGTTAAAGAAAATTCCTTTAACATGTTTTGTAAGATTCAACTCTAGTTGTGATAGTAGTTGGCTTTCATAGGAGCCACTGTGACCATTTTGTGTTCACCTGGTTTCATCCTACTAGCATTGTTATGGTATATGATAATGATATCATCTTATCTGGCAGTTTGTGACCAAGGTTCTCAAATGTTTGAAATACTTACTGGGCATTGAGGTAGCTCATGGCAAGCATGGCTTAGTGATGCCTCAGAGAAATATCCTATTGATCTTTTACAAGAGAAGGGGATGTTAGGAGCTAGAGTGGCTATTACACCTATGGAACAAAAGCCATAATTGTCTGAGGAGCTAGAGTGGCAGATTCTTACAGTTAGTTCATGTTGGGCCTGACCTCCTAGGGAACAAAATCCCTAGTCGTGGTCTGATGATACAGAGGGATTTAAGGACAAATCTTCATTTCGCCGACTAATTGGGAAACTTATCTTACTATCACAAGACCTGACATCTCTTTTGCTATCGGTGTGCTTAGTCAATGCATGAAAGCACCTCAATTGTGTCACCGGATACATGAAGGGATGCCCAGGCAATGGTCTGTCTGACATTGTGGTCACCCAAATATTGTTGCCTATCAGGAAGCACGGATCCGGATTCAGATTCAGATACAATAGAATACAGATTTGGTGATTTGGAAATTTTCTAAATTTAGGATGCAATTCAGCGAAAGAGGTAAACTAGATCCCACCCGTGTGGTACAAGAATCCAGAGCAGGCAGGACTTCGTCTGTGAGAGGAGCAAAGTCACACACAAGAAGTAAACTAGATCCCACTCATGCGGTATGAGAATCCAAGGCAGATGGGACTTCGTCCGTGCGAAGCGAAGTCACGTGAAAGAGATAAACTAGATCCCACCCATTTAATACAAAAATCCAGGACAGGCAGAACTTCATCCGTACAGAGCGAAAACACACAAAAGAGGTAAACTGGATCTCGCCCATGTGGTACATGAATTCAAGACAGCCAAAACTTCGTCCGTGAGGAGCGAAGTCACATTAAATAAGTAAAATGGATCCTGCCGTGTGGTACAAGAATATAGGGCAGGCAAGACTTCCTCCGTGCGAAGCGAAGTCATGCGAAAGAGGAGTAAAATCAGAGGTAGGTTGGATTTCTTACCTGATTGAATGCTAGGGTACTTTGGATCTCAGCTCTACTTTTGATATTAGATGCTGGTTGGTGTGTCCTGGTATTCCATGATTCTGCCATATGCTGGGGCTAAGCTACTGTTTGACATGATTCTGTACCTAACTAAGACTATATTGTTGTTGTAACGCCCCGAACCCGGGCACGCTACCAAACAATAGCATCACAAGCCTAATTACACAAATCACAGAAATAAAGACTGTAACCAGGCTCACCTCTAGGATCTCGATGCGCGGCTAGAAACTCCGATTCCCGCACCGGAAACTG
>JAMKQA010232151.1:0-12199 GCA_024699735.1 Posidonia australis
AAGAGAGAAGAAGACTCTCTCTCAAAAACACGGCACAAGGGTTATTGTTCTCTTTTCTCTCTTAACCCTAAAGTGGACGGCCATGGGTATTTATATCCTTGGCCCAAATTCCACCTTTTCCCTTGAGTACATTAAGTTACAAATATATGTAGCAAAACAAATACAAATATGATGGAAGACACATTCATTACAGAAATCAAGGTGGAAAAATTGCGAGGAAGTCCTTACAAAACGGGTAAACTTGGACATGTGAAGAAACTCACATAAAATGATGATGTTTCTGTAAAAAAAAAGACTCATAAAATCACACCAGTGTCAAAGGAATCAAAATTACAACTGACCCAAATCATTAGAAGTGCAGAAAATATCATGGAGATCTAAATGGGAAAAATTACAAAAAAAAACCCACATAACATAGACAAACTACGACATGGGAAGAAAATCACATAAAATAACGATATTTTCAAACAGAATGTTTGGGAAAACTATATTGATGTCAAAAAGATAAAAAATGGAGTCAACCCAAGTCCTCATAATTGTGGAAAAAGTTATGAAAATCAAAAGGGAGAAATTAATCTGCAAATGAGCCAATGTGGGCCTTTCAGTCAGTTAGTGTACGCCCTCGAGCGATGAAATGCAAATCAAATCAAAAAAATCCGAGATGTAGGATTAAAGCAAATCAAATCAGATATTGGATGAAAGACTCCGAAAGCAAAGTGAAGAAAAAAATCCATGAAAGAAAGGTATGAGATGCAGGCTCGCTAAATAGGGATAGAATGATATGCAAATGTGATGAAAAATAATATGAAATGCATGGATAAATGCCTAAATGTGTAAAAATTCTAAGGAATGGCTTGGACAAGGACTATGCAAGGTTGAGTGCAAAAATTAAGATGCATGCTCATGAATTGGAGGCACAAAAGCAATTTAATCATTTTCCTAACCAGATGCGATAAATGCATGCATGGGAGGGATGCATGATCTAAGTTATGTCAAAATGAGTACAGAATGTCCATAGAGTGTATTTGCAAGAAAACATGGAAGAGAAAAATAACAAAATGATGTAAACACAATAAAGGACAAGCACAATGACCAAGATGCAAAATTCAAAAAAAGAGTGAGAATCTAGATGAGAAATATATTCATGACTTCTATTCTACCATACAGATGATGAATCCAATGTCAATGTAGCACTAAGATGTGAAAATTGCACTTAGATAATTTCCTAAAAATTTAGGGTCTAAATTGCAAAATTCACAAATGTGATTAAAATATGAGATTAAAGATCAATTCACAGTGAAAACATGATTTTTAAAGGGAATCTATGATTAAATGCAAAATGTGAAATGTAATGACTGAAAAATACCCAAAATATGTAAGAAAACATTTAAAACCTTAAATGATGGATTTAAACTAATCTAAGGGTCTGGATGAAAATTATATGTGCTCAGGAATTGTTTATTAAGAGCTCAGGGACTTATGTGTAAACTTTCAGGGCCTGAATGTGATGAAAATTGGACTTTTATACTGGTCAGTGTAATTATGCAATCTCTTAAGGTTAAAATGCAAAATTTCCAAGAAGAAACCCACTTATTTAAAACCCTAAGGCTTATTGCAAAAGTTCAGAACTTAAATGTGATAAAAATTTAATTTTAATAATGATCAATGTGATTTTAAAAACCTTTAGGGTTTAGAATGTAAATTTCACAGGGAAAACTCATTTTAAAAAATTTCAGGGGCTAAATGCAAATGTTTAGGACCTAAATATGATAAAAACTCAATTTTAAGGGTGATCAGTGTGATTTTAAAAACCTTCATGGTTCAAAATATAAATTTCACAGGAAAAACTCATTTTAAAAGATTTCAGGGGCTAAATGCAAATGTTCAAGACTTAAGTGTAAAGAAATCATAATTCTAAGGACCTAGATGTGATAAAACATGCATGAATGTATTAAGAATTTAAAAAGAAAATATGTAGGGGGGTCGCATGCAAAACTTACAAAAAAAAATAAAAGAATTGACATTTTGTTTAAAACTACAGGGACTAAAAAACAAATATTTTGACCTAGATGTAATGAAAAAGGACTTAGATATAATAATTAAATAAGTTAAAGGATTTTAAAATAAACTAAAATAAGAATTAACTGTCACCGCTGGCGATTCAAAGATCACCAGCGGCGATGGCCTGGGAGGCTCATCCGAGCCTCTCCGACGACTGATCAAAGATCTGGGGAGCGGAGAAGCTAGAGGTGGCGATGGCGAAGGCATCCAACTGCAGCGATCAAGCTCCCAACGGCTGGAGTGTCCTGTCGATCCCCTTCATCGACGTTCTTCTCCAACGACGAGGATTTCCACAGAGGCGCATCTGGAGGTAGTGGCTCGACGTAGAGGTCGGACGAGCTCTAGGGCTACACAACAGAGCTGTGGAGAGACTCGAGCATGGCTAGAATGGCCTGGGGTGTTCCCCCCTTCACGGTCTCTGGTGGCGATCGTGACGATGGTGGGAACGACGTTGAAGTGGCGGGAACTCTCGAGCGATAGTCGTGGGACGCTCAGGGGTCCACGAGGAAGCTTCCAGGGGCCTTGGTTCAGTCGAGGCACGACCATTAGGCTTTGCCCACTTAGTGGCTTTAGCGACGACAGTCGACAGTAGCGACAACGACAGGGCTGGTTGAGAACGTCGAAGGGGCTCCTTCGCAGCGGAGGGAGACCAAAGAGGAGGAGGGAGGAGTGGCCCACGGGGGCCTCGCTTGAGATCAAGAGGCCTGAGGCCTCACCGGTGGTGGTGAACCCACCACCGAAGGCGAGGTGACGATAGGCAGAGGGGGAGCTCATCGTTGTGGCTCAATTCAGAGTGTCTAATAGGACCTAAGGGGGCCAACCCAGGATTGAAATTGAAGTGAGAGGGAGGTACCTGACTGACGTCGCTATTCTCCTGATGAAGCTCACCGATGATGCTCCTGGACGCTCTAGCTACGGTGGTTTAAGGCACTCTGGGGATGTAAAAAGCTTCAAGGAGATGCTTTGGAGGTTATGGATTCACTGGGTTCTCTAGGGTTTTGTGGGTTCTCTCTGAGCTGAAGTGGATGCCGTTGGGAAGGCTCGACGGTGAAGTTTTAAACTCCGAGGAACCTCTGCTGGACTGTCAATCATCCTCCTCAGTCATTAGGTGTCGTAGGATCGAGCACATGGGCTGAAGGACGTTTGACAGAGATTGCAGGAGGTTGAGGATACGCTCTGGAGATCTCAAGGTTGACCGGAGTCGTCGCTAGAGATTAAGGAACTCGTTGAAATTATTTTTGGGTGTTTATAAAGTTTTTGATTTAAGGATTGAATGTATTATTGGGCCAGCAATTGGGCTTGTGTTTTAGGGTTTTTGTTTTGGTTTTTATTTTAGGATTTTTTAGGTATTTTAGGGTTTTGATTAAAATTTTTTTAATTGGGTTTTGTGGTTTTAGTTTAGGCTTTTTGATTTTGTGATTTAGGGTTTAATTAATTGTTTTTAAACTAGGGTTTTAATTATTTTAGGTTTTTTTTGTTTTATTTTTGTTTTGGGTTTTTTATGGATTTTAGGGTTTTGCTTTTAGGTTTTTTTAATTAGGTTTTAGGTTTAGGCTTTTATTTATGTTTTATGATTTCAATTACATTTTTGATTAAGGCTTAATTAATTGGTTTTAAGTTAGGTTTTTAACTATTTTAGGCTTTCACTTTACCTATTTTAATTTTAGGGTTTTGGATTTTAATTAGGATTTTGAGTTTAATTAGGATTTTTGGATTTTAATTAGGGTTTTGGGTTTAATTTAGGGTTTTTAGTTCAATTAATTAGGGTTGTAAATGATTTAAATGGATTTTGACTTTAATTTGGGTTTTCACTTGATTAATTGGATTTTATTTAATTTGGACTTGAATTAGAGTTTTTGTTTGATTAATTGGATTTTGAGTGGATTTTATTTAATTTGGACTTGAATTAGGGTTTTTGTTTAATTAATTGGATTTTAAGTGGATTTTATTTAATTTAAACTTGAATTAGGGTTTTTGTTTGATTAATTGTATTTAATTTGGACTTGAATTAGGATTTTTGTTTGATTAATTGGATTTTAAGTGGATTTTATTTAATTTAGACTTGAATTAGGGTTTTTGTTTGATTAATTGGTTTTTAAGTGGATTTTACTTGAATTTTGGTTTTTGTTTGATTAATTGGATTTTAAATATTTTAAATCTGTTTTGTTTGATTTTAATTTTAATTAGGTCAGAATGGACTAGTGTGGGCCTAAATAGACTTGTGTGGACTTATGTGGGTTAGGATTTTAGTGGTCGCAACTAGAGAATCATCTAAAGGAACATATTGCCAAGTGACTTCGAAATCGGAGTGTCTACAGATAGCTATATCTAGAGCATTCACTCCACCAACAAATAGTTGTCTACAACAGTCTACATTTTGTAGTCCATTGGATCTCAAGAAGATCTTCTACAAATCACGCTCTACACTTTTCCTAACAACACCGCTTGCCTTAAAGTCACATTATGTAAAAAGCTGCCTTTCTATACAATGATAGCCTCTAATAATCCTTTGGCGTGTAGTCCTCTCGTTTACCTCAGGACATGCACCAGTAAAGAAATCCTTTACAACCAATCAGGTATAAATCTTGTAACACACCAAAATTTTATTGTATGGGCTATATACATACATACATACATACATATAATAATTCAGACCATTCATCACAAAAAATAACCAATAATCTAAACCATTATTTAAAAAAAAAAAGAAGGATACTAACATAAACCACCGTTTCTCGTAAATCAAGAAGCTATCGTTACTCCATTACAAGATTTAAACAAAATGGAAACTTCCCCCGTACTCACCATGGTTAATTTCTTTAATCAAATAGAGAACCAGTTATCCACTCGTATTAAATTTGTACAAACAGGCAGAGGAGGTGAATTTGTTAACAATCATTTCCATATCTATGTCCAACAGAAAGGCATTTTTCATAGAATCACATACCTTTATACATCAGAATAAAATGGTATTATCAAGCGTAAGTATTGGCATATTGTAGATATGGGGAGATGTCTTCTTCAACAATCTTCATTGTCAAAATAATTCTAGTACGATGCTTTCTCCATAACTATTATGCTCATAAATTGTCTAGCTCCCTTCACTTGTCATTTAGGACAAATCTTCGTACGAGCTGTTGTATGGAAAATCTCCCACCTAGAGCAACCTATGATTATTTGGGTGTCATTGCTTCCTTCTCACCACAACTTATACTACAGATAAATTGACTCTTAGATCTAAATCTTGCATCTTCATTGGATATGATCCTCACCATTGTAGCTACCGTTGATTTGATCTAGAGAGCCATCGGGTTTTTGTATCTTGACATGAGCTCTTTGATGAGCAAATATTTCGTGGCACCACACAGACTTCTTCAGGAGCTACAATGTTGCCTTTATTCTTACAACAACAGCTTTGTCAGTCAACAACTACAAATTTTTCTTCGCATCTGCAAAAGAATTTAATTTTGGTGTTACTCTACCCAGACAAACTCCAACTAATCAAGAGATTTCTGCTTCTGATGTAGACCCCACCTACAAATTACCTCCTAATATTTTCTGTCACTCTCATACCCCACCTCTTGACATGTCATCGTCTTATTCCTCCAACCACCTGCCAAACCCTATTGAGATTCAATCCTTTTCCTCTCCAACCACAGTCTCAACTTCTCATACTTCTACATCACATCGCACTTGCTGTTTCTCCGAAATGTTCCACTCCACTCATCCCATACCCACTACTTACATAACCTTCCCTTCCTCTACTCTGTTAACCGAACCTTCTTCCTACAGCAAGGTTGAAAATTTTCCTCAAGGGCGACAAGCCATGCAAGAGGAGTTTGATGCTTTACTCAAGAAGGACACATGGTCTTTAGTACCTTCTTCCACTTCACAACATGTTGTGTGCACTAAATGGGTTTATAGAATAAAGAGGAAGGTTGACGATTCTATGGACCGATTTAAAGCTCGACTAGTAGAAAAGGGTTACAACCAACAAGAGGGGCTTGATTATGAACAAACCTATGGTCCATTTGTTCATCGTACTACCATTTGTGTTCTTTTCTCTCTGGTTGTTTCTTAATAATGGAAACTTCATCAATTGGACATCCAAAATCCTTTCTAAATGATTTTTTTGGAAGAGATGGTTTATGTTCAGCAACCTCCAAGCTTCATTCATCCTCCATTCCGTAATCATGTTTGTCACCTTCACAAAGCCCTCTATGGCTTGTAACAATCACCTCGAGCCTGGTATCTTTGATTGCAAACTTATTTTCTCAATCAAGGGTTCTTTAACAACTGATCGGACCTTTCCTTATTCATCCATCTCTCAACATCTCTTATATATCTTCTTCTTTATGTGGATGATCTTATAATAACCGGACCTAATGAACTTTAGATAAGCTCTTTCATTCAACAACTATGTGCCACTTTTGAATGTTGAAACTTAGGTCCTATTGCATTCTTCCTTGGCATGCATATTACCTCCTTTTCTTCTAGTGTACATCTCTCACAATCTCAATATGCAACCAATCTTCTCAGACGATTTGGGATGGAAGGCTACACTTCCTGTGCTACTTCTCTAATTGTTGAAACCCATTTATCTATCTCCAATGGAGACACTCTTCCTAATCCCACACTTTACATAAGTATTGTCAGAGGTCTTCTGTACTTGACCATCACTTGATCAAACATTTCCTTCGTCATTAACTACGTTTCTCAGTTTGTTTCCCAACTGAAAACACCACACTTGCAAGCTATTAAACGTATTTTTAGATATATCTATAAGAGGAGAGATGCAAGAAGATGAAGTCTCCTTGAGTTTGCTCCTGATCTGATGTATAAGTAAAGGTCGTGGATTCACTGGCTCACCGAATCAACGGTTGGATGTTGTTCGACAGCTTCCCCGTGCAATGTAGCTCCTTTTTTCCTTTCAAAACAAACAAATCTGGATTAGACTGAGGTGAAGTAAGTAAAAATCAAAAGAATATGAAAAAACATGTCTGAAGGACCTAAATACTAACTAAGGATTGTCCCCACATGCATATGCAATAGGTCTAATATGAAATATGACGATAAAATAAAAAAAAAAGAACACAAGAATGATACTTCCTTCACCCTTTTGGATGCGACATGGATGAGAAAGTAGAGACACGAACAAGAGTTGAAAGTCAAGAGAAGATCAGAGGGCTCCTTGCAGGAATCTGGAAGGACTTCGCCAAGGTTTACTCTCTCTAAATAGACTCTCTCAGAAATCAGAAGGTCTCCCCTGATCTGGGGGGTTTAGGAGTCTATTTATAGAGTCTAGGACGTGAGGGATCTCTTCGAAATGAATTCTGAAAGCTTTTAGAAACAATAAATTCGAAAATGAGATAATTTGACCTCATCGTCCATTAAGCAGGCGACACATTTGGATGCATTGCCACTAGGACAGGCGACGACTCAAGATATTCTATTTTCTGTTGCGAGAAAATAACCGAAAATATCTTA
Organism: Posidonia australis; assembly: GCA_024699735.1. Taxonomy (NCBI): domain Eukaryota; kingdom Viridiplantae; phylum Streptophyta; class Magnoliopsida; order Alismatales; family Posidoniaceae; genus Posidonia; species Posidonia australis. Next base: position 7,549 of record JAMKQA010232151.1, read on the forward strand.
TTGGATCTAGTCCCCGCCCATACTGGTGCCGAGTTTTAAATATCTCCTCATTTAAAAATAAAATCCAAAACCGTCTCAATAAATATCTAGCAATTGTAAATGACTCGTCCTAACTTTTTCAAACTCTCTGGAACTCATTAGAATATTCTAGAAGGTTTTTTGAGTTTAAAATTAAATTTTAAATTCAAATCCAAAGTTAAAATCGAATTTAAAAAATAAAATCTCCAATAATTACGAGTATTAAATATAGCCATAGAAAATCCTAGACTCATAATTAAATAAATATCCAGAAATTAAGCACATGTTGGAATCATTTTCTAAATTATAAATAATTCTAGCATTGAAAAAGTGATAATTAATATCATATCTAGCTTTGGATCACAATAAAAATATATGATATTAATCTTAATGTCATTCATTATTCTAGAAGTTTTTGGAATTTTCTGGCATTAATAAAGATTTATATGATATTCCACGAATAAATAACTACTTAGAAAGTCCTAGAAATTATAATAATCATGGAAAAAATCATGATAATATTTATAAATATCTCATATATTATATCAAAGTCCAAGATGACATGTTACGAGAGGAAGCGTCAAGATGACAAGCGCAGGTTGAACTAGCACCATGATCTACTCACTTATATGGGTAGCGAAAAGATGTCGCCTCTTGTTGTGGCGTCTAAACTAATCACCGCTTTCGATGACGCCATCCGATCTTTTGCATTTTATCCTTTGTATTTTATGTTAAATCCAGAGAAGTCTCTTAAAAGTCCAAAAAATACTTAGAAATATTATGAAATCATAAAAACATCTTTTTTAAACTCAAAGTACTTAACTCTGTCATACCAATTTGAGTAAGATGAGAACGTTATCTCTACCACAGTTAACGACTCACTAAAACGTTCAAGAGCCTCAAACTTGCCACTAACTTGAGCGGATTAGCTCTGCCACGATTAACAACCTTGAATTAAGTAAAATCAAGAATATTTTTAAGAAAACATGGAATATATGGAAGATAGAGTAAAAAATCCTTAGTCTTTTGATCTGGAATGTCTCAAAGATTCTTATTTTAGATGAACTCTGGTAAATACAAAAATGAGATATCTACAATACCAAAGGCTCTTTTGACCTTGGTCTTCATCTCACACCTTCAAAAACTTCCACTCATTGTTTTCACCAATGTCGATTGGACCAATGATCCTGATGTACATTGGTTTATCATTGGAAATTGCATTTTTCTTGACTCAAATCTTGTCTCTTGGTCCACCAAGGAACATTCCATGGTATCACATTCTAGTGTTGAGTCTAAATATTGTGCTCTTGCCTCTACCACCACGGGTGTTTGATGGGTTTGTTTCTTGCTTTAAGAACTAGTTGTCCAATTGCAATCACCTCTTCAATTGTTGTGCGACAATAAATCCACTCTCTCACTCACACACACAAACCTAAGCTCAAACAACACACATTGACATCAATCTTCACTCATCCGAGAACTCCTCTGACATGCCATATAGGCCAAATATCTTCCAACAATATCTCCATGTGCAGATATCTTCAGAAAGAACTTGCCCAAAGATCATTTTCATCGATTGCGATCCAAGTTTCATCTTTGTTAACCTCCATTAAAACTTGCAAGGGCATATTAGAGAAACATTGTGTATAAAACGTGTATAAAACATTCTGATAGAATATCTTCTGCCAATCATTAATTGTAATTGACAATGTCTCATTGTCAGGAGAACTTTAAACTCGTCACAGGATTCCGAGTTCGAATCCTGAGACATACATAAAAATTCACCTCTAACTATCTCAACCGTTAACAAAAAAATCATTATTTGTAATTTCTCCTATATAAGGCAATGAGGAGCACCCAATGATTGCATGAGTTCTAGGTTTAGTGTGGATATCTTTTTCCTCTGTTTTGGTTTCCTTCCACCCTTCCCTTCCTTTATTTCTCACAACAGAGGGCAAAAACATGGACCTGTCCAAGAAAAATATTTTTGTACCTGAATTAGGACGAAGGCTGATGTCATATCAACACCCAGAAAAAGAATAAAACATACAACATCTACTTCATAATTTGAATCGATTATTAAACTTTTTTTTTTATTCCTTTTCTTTTCCCATTTTGAGTTGGAATTATTTTTCTTTAATGCAACAAGACTCTATGACACCTGTCAAATGATACAAATGTCCTCAATATATAAACACATAGGACGAGTTATGAAAGTATTTCTATTTGTGGAGTAGAAATTAATTCTCAGATGAGCTTTATTTAATTTAAGATGAATAGATATAGCACTGTATTTCCAAGTAATAAAAATAGTTGCACACTTCCAAAATAAGGCATACAAGAACGATGCGCGTCCACACGAAATGAGTTTATTCCATGCCCAAGAGTTTGTAGGAGGCCGTGCCATGGCCACTGGGTCACTCACAATTCTTTCAGCAGTACCTCCAGCTTTCAGCGGGAGAACGGAAGTCTGCAAAAAGAAAAAATAGTAAAAGATCCACATTTGAGTTAATTTTTTCTTCTAAAATGAAACATAATCCAGAAAGATCAGCTAGCTCTATTTAGGCATTTATTATCTATTATCCAAAAGAATATACAAAAAACCCCCTTGGTCGATATTGCTGAGATATTGCTACCTTATTATCAGTGCCAGAACTGAATATATCATGCATTTCTCCCTTTGCGAATTGAACAGATTCTGTATTGTTTAGTTGAGTAAGGTAACAAGTGGCTCTAACAAACCTCAATTTGATTCAACATCTGAGTATGTACTGAATCTCACTTGCTGTATATAATTTAAGCTAGATTGTGCTTTTGGAATGAGAAAAAAGGGAACAGTTCTTATTAAGGTACCAAGAATAAACAACCAGACATCCGTAACCGAAAAGTATTTCATTTATAGTTATACACAGAACAGTTAGGGCAATTAGTTTGATTAAATTTAGCTCTGGGGAGACCTTTATCTTGGGTACCAGGCCCATTTCGAGAAGATATAATTGATTTTATCTTCTGTAAGACATGCAGATACCAATCTACTTATTTCCATAGCCTATTTTATTTTTTTAAAGGTTCCATTGAGGCCTTGATCTAATTATTTGCATACCCTAATTTGAGAGAAGTGTCGGAACTGTCGTTGCATTCTGGAGGCCCTACTGACTCGGTGATGTTGGTGATAGATTCAGAAGATTGTCCATGATCCTCGCAGTGCACGTTATCTGGATCATTAACCGTTTCTTTTCCTTCTCCAGACATTTCTATCAACTACATGAGTTCAGAATCACAGTTCATACGAATCAAATCACGTTAGGCGGAAATGATGAAACATGCATTACGTGCTAAATACGAAGGGATTTCAAGAATGAGTAGTACATACACGCCGCAGTCGAGCATTTTCTTCCATCAACTGCAAACCCTGCGTTACACCATGCATACAAAAACAGTGTAATGTAATCCAATTACGTTCCTTCCTTAATTATAACAATTGATTAATCAAATTACACATCATTACCTGTAATCTATTTATATAACAAATGATAATAATCTAATTACAAAGTTCTTTGTAATTATCGCAAAACAATGTTGCCCCCACGAAACTCATGTTGATGATCACTAACGAAATCACTCTCATGATCATCAGAATTGTTTTGACCATAATAAGTGTAATTCCTACAATCATCAAAATTGATATTATAATATATAATAAATTACAAATTTTATTTATCCTGTAATTGATTTCCATTTCAATGTAATTTAATTACATGTAATTAAATTCTTTATAATTTAATTACATTACATTGTAACCATATCAACAAAACATAGCCTAAGGTTTAAGGTGATTGAAAAATATCACATCATCATCATCGGTAAGGAAAAGACTTGAATTCACATACGAAAGAATATTAAAAATTACGTATCTTCATTCAAAGCGTTTGTGCTCCTTGCAGAAGGCATGCGCAACACTTCAACAGGATTATCCTTATAAATGAAAAAGTACAAGCCTAAATGGATACATTATAAAAATCATAGACCTAATAAGTATTTTTCACAAAAAGTTATTTTTGGCGAAACAAGGAGGATGACAATTAATGAAATAAAAATCAACGCTAAAGCTGAGACATACAGCGAAGTGCAAGCATGCAATATTTTCGGTGATCTATCTTTAGACTTCGTATCATATTGCCACGTAAGCAAATGGATGAACAATTTAGAAAGTACCAACAGATCAAAGTATATTGATATACCACAGTATCATTACGAATCACATGAAAATAAAGATAATTTAAATGATTATTATCAAACCCAAATTCACAAGCAACATACTCAAGCTTCTTATTAATATGATAAACAAAACAATCGTAGCTAATATTGTTTAATTTTCTTCAGTCTTGAATAAGTATAAGTACTTTATTAAATACTGTTATGACCTACACATAGACATGGAAATCGGGTCGAGTCGGTCCTGAACCATCCGACCCCAGGAAAAAATCACGTGGACTGGGCTGAACCAGGCCCGTCGTGGGCCGTGTTGGGCTTAACGGGCAGGCCCGCTAAGGCCCGCAGAGTAGGCCCATTTAGGCCCGCAATTATTCCCTAAGCCGGGTCAAGCCGGTCCATGTACAGTAAAAAAAAAAAA
>JAMKQA010232152.1:0-12111 GCA_024699735.1 Posidonia australis
TCTCGAGGGGTTCTCAAGGAGTGGACTAAGCCGGGGAGGCTGAACCACTATAAATCTACTTGTGCATATTCATTGTCTCTCATCCCCTTTCTTTGTATACTTTAACATAATAACAATTTCCTAGTTATATTCAAATTACTTGAAATATTGTAAATTGATAAACAAACTCAAAAGTAGGATAATTATTCACTAAATCACTATTCACCCCCCCCTCTAGTGAAGCCTAAATTTCCTTACAGATCTCACATGCGAAAATTGCTACTATAGATCCTCGTGGCAATTTTTACTAGCAAAAATGGCCCATGAATCCAATGTTTTCTAGTAGCTCAGACCCTGTCTTCTGTAACTGTTCTTTGATATAAATTGTGAATAAATCCTATTAATGCATGTGGACCCATAAATGATTAAATGCTTATGACAATGGCTGTATAAAAAAAATGTGGAATAAAAGTGTGGTAATGATAATTTCCTAAAGATAAATAAGGAAATGCTTGAAAGATGATTATAAGCCCATAAATGATTAAACAGAGAGAAAAAGGGTTTTGGATAAGTAATAAAGAGTTTTGTTGAGAATTAGTTTTATAGAGCCTTTTTAAAGAAATGCATTTGTTTTAAAAGAGATTGCCAAGTTTTGTAGAAACCACATAGAGGCTGATTGACTGTACCAATGAGGGGTAGTGAAACCTCTGAGTAGTCGGGGATGGGCTGTAGGCTGTGGTTGTTGAGTCGGTCCGAGGAATGAGCCTTGTGATTGCATGCTGTTGTAGTACTGTAGGGCCTAGAAAATGATAAACATGGACTTCCCTCAATGCAGGTGTTGGTCGGACCTGGGGTTGGAGTCCCTAGGTACTCAGGCACCCAAGGGCATCATGAGGATGCACTCCGTGCTTGTACTAGAGAGGTACCTTACTTTGAGGCTGCAGCCAAAGAATGAAACCTTGCCAACTTCTTGTGGCCAGGTCGGTTACTTGTCGGTAGGACGATACGATTGGTTTTACTAAGACTATGTGGTTTGAGCTAAGATCGAGTTGTGCTTTGACTTGTGGCTTCGAGCCGATTCTAGCTGAGTTGAGACTTGAGTTTTGGGCTAGTTTCCAACTATGATTTTATTGTGGCTTGAGACATGAATTTAATTGTGTTTTGGTTGAATTCTAGTTGAGGAAATTTGCCTTTTGTGAATGCATAAATGGATTTGCAAAGATGCATAGAATTTCAAATAAAAGAAAGAAAATGTTTCAAAAAGGGCATGATTTGTAATTGGATTTCCGAATATTTTTTGTAATTGGCTTTTCAATTTGCACCTCTTATAGTTCTAGGGGTTTTCCGTCGATTTTGGTTTTTGGGGCACGTATTGGGTGACGTTGACGTCACTCATGCATGTTTTATCTGTATTTATTTCAAGTGCATAGTTGGAGGTGCAGTCTTGCTTTGGTGCGCTTTTCAGAGTTACTTAGCCACATCCTGGTCTGAGTAGGAAAATTTTAATCATTTTCCCTTTATTTTCAAAATCAATTATTTAATTGGGTAGTTTTGTACTATTGTGTAGTGCCGGGGCATTACAGAGTGGTATTAGAACTTAAGTTCACTAGCTTAGTAGTGTCTAGCTAATGACTCTTCAAAGACTGCACAGTGAATAATGATTGCACCTAATGTGTTTGTTTATTTGTTTGTGGTGGCAACAAGATGTCACTTAGAGGCCATGGCAAGGGTAAGGCTCCCACAGCAAGTTCTAGTTGAGAACAAAACAGTGGTTGGGGAGGGATTTGGTAGGAGCTGAGCCATATGATGTAAGGGTTCACCCATAATTTTGGCAGGGGCACCTTAGAGGGACACCCATGGCTCAGGCAGTTTCATTGCTTGGATGAGCTGACTTTTTATGGCCGAGGCAAGCCAAAAGAATGTGAGGCATGGCTGCAAGAGGTGGAGATGATTTTGGAAGGCATGGAATGTCTCAAAGAGAAATGGGTCAGATTGGCAGCTTTTCAGTTCAACTGCGAGGTTGATCAGTGGTGGAGAGCTACATGTTGCACCAAATTCTCCAATCAAGACCTACTGATGATTTCCTGGGAGAACTTTCAAGAGGTGTTCTACGAAAAGTACTTCCCAGAACATGAAAGGGATAGACTGGACAGAGAATTCTAGAATCTTAAGCAAGGCAACATGTTGGTGGTTGATTATGAGGCAACCTTCACCCGGCTGGAGCAGTTCTCACATGCTTTTGATACAGAAAATCGCAGAGCAAAGAGATTTGTGGAAGGTTTGAGTCCAACAATCAAATCGAGGGTCTTAGGCCATCGGTGCCCAGCTTTGGCAGATGCTATAGAGTTAGCAGCTTGATATGAGGATGACTGCAAGCTATTCCCTTAAGAGCACCCTTGAGGCAAAGGAAAGACGTTTACTCTGCAATCTTCTACTTCTGAGAAGCCAAGCTTTGGTAGTTCTGGAAGCTCTGGTAAGAAAAGGAAAGAGCGCTTAGAGTCTATTTCTGGGGGAGGATGTGGCCCCTCGAAGGGAGGTGGTGCTGTGTATAGTTAGGTTGGTTCGATTAGTGGCTCAGGAGGGAGGAGAGGTTGTTTTGTCTATGGCCATACAGGGCATGTGGTAGTGTAGTGTTACCATTGGCAAAGGACCGCAGAGAAGATGGTCTATTACAACTGTGGAAAGGTTGGACATGTTCAACAGAATTGCCCTAATCCTCCAAAGGCAGTTGAAGACACGTTGCACCAACCCACTAAGGGTTGGGTGTTCACCATAGCTACTCCAGATGTCGGTTTTTCTAGGGACGTAGTTGAGGGTAATGAGTAGTAGTGGGTTGTGTATTATGTTCTTTCCTCTTTTGTGTGATGATGTACCTGATATTATCTCCCTATGATGATGATGAATATTATTATGTGTATGATTAGGTTCTTTTGTTATGGTTGACCAGATGGCTAGAGTCTTATTCGACTCAAGGAGCTCATTTTCTTTTACCTCTGAGTCTTTTACTACTGAGATTGGAGACAGACCAGCTAGATTGGCTTTCCATCTTGATGTAATGACTCTACGAGAGTGCACAGCCTAGCGTGGAAATATTTGCGGTCAATCAATGTGAAGCTGGGAGACCAATACTTCAGGGCTAATTTGATAGTGATGAATATGTAGGAGTATGACATTATCCTGGGGATGGACTAACTAGCATAGCATTCAGCCATGATTGACTATGTGAAGAGGAAAGTTATGGTGGAGTGTTTGGGTCAAGGATGGTGCGTGGTGTAGGGAACTAGACCAGGAGGACAGAAGAAGATAATTTCTACAATCAAAGCTTACCGCCACTTATCTAGAGGCTACATGGGATATCTTGCTAGTGTGACGATGTCTTCTTCTTCTGCCTTCAGGATACAAGACAAACCAGTGGTCCAAGAGTACCCTAATGTTTTTGCAAAGGACTTGCCTGGAATGCCACCACACAGAGAGGTTGAGTTTCAGATTGATCTGGTGCCAAAATCTAGTTCTATCTTGAAGAGTTCTTATAAAATGGCACCAGTTGAGCTGAGGGAGCTCTGGAGTCAACTTCAGGAGCTACTAGATAGAAGATTCATCAGACCGAGTATGTCACCTTAGGGTGCACCGATGCTGTTCGTCAAGAAAAAGGATGGTTCACTCCATCTCTGCATAGATTACAGGATGTTGAACTAGATCACTATTAAGAACAAGTAGACTTTGCCTAGGATAGATGACTTGTTTGACCAACTACTGGGAGCTTCGATCTTTTTGAAGATCGACTTGAGATCGGGATACCACTAGTTGTGGATCCAGGACAAAGATGTACACAAGATAGCATTTTGTACTCGATATGGCCACTATGAGTTCTTGGTTATGCCATTCAGGTTGATGAATGCACCTGCTACTTTTATGGAGCTGATGAACAACATATTCAGGCCCTACCTAGATCAGTTTGTGGTAGTGTTCGTTGATGATGTGCTGGTGTACTCCCCTGATATAGAGACTCATCAGATGCATTTGAGGATTGTGCTAGAAACCCTGAGGTAGCATCAACTCTATGCAATGTTTTCAAAATGCGAGTTTTGGCTTGAGTAGGTCACATTTCTTGGCCACATCATTTCAGACAAGGGAATCAAGGTAGATCCAGTCCAAGTTGAGGCAGTTAGCAACTGAGATAGGCCCAAATCTGTGACAGAGATCAGGAGTTTCTTGGGCTTGGTAGGTTATTACAGGTGATTCATACTAGATTTCTCCAAGATTACAACACCTCTAACCAGATTGATGTAGAATGAGGTTCCTTTCATCTGGAATTGACATTTCAAAGAATGCTTCAATGAATTGAAAACTCGTTTGGTCACATCTCTAGTGTTGACACTATCCTTTGGAAGTGGAGGTTTTGTAGTGTACAGTGATGCTTGTGAGACAGGATTGGGGTGTGTGATGCAGCATGGGAGTGTGGTAGCGTATGCTTCACGCCAGCTAAAGAATCATGAGAAAAATTACCCCACCCATGATTTGGAGATGGCTGTAGTGGTCGTTGCCTTAAAGATCTAGAGACATTATCTGTATGACGAGCAGTTTGAGATATTCACAGATCACCAGAGCCTGAAATACATCTTCATCCAAAAAGATTTGAATTTGAGACAAAGAAGATGGATAAAGTACCTCAAGGACTACGATTTTAGCCTGTCCTACTATCTTGAGAAGGCTAATGTAGTAGCTGATGTCTTGAGCCGATGCACTCATATTATGGCCAACCTGATGATCAAGGAGTGGCACTTGCTAGAGGACTTGGTTGAGTGCAGGCCTTAAAGACAGTTTCAAGGACCTGGTGGAGCGTGGGTGGCAATTCTGTCAATTCGTTCAAGATTATTAGTGGTAATTGTGGCTGCTCAGCAATTGGATCCTTTTATGTAGGAGACTTGGGTAAAGCTGGAGGTAGGAGAGGCACCTTACATCTCTGTTGGTGTGGATGGAGGGCTCAGATTTGATCTATGTCTGTATGTGCCTCGAGTGGAGGAAATAAAACAAAGACTGCTAGACGAAGCCCACAAGTCTAGATATATTGTTCATCCAGGGATCACCATGATGTACAAGGACTTGAAAAGTAATTTCTGGTGGCTTGGAATGAAGAAAGAGATTGCTGAACATGTATCCAGATGTACAACCTGCCAGATGGTCAAGATTGAGCACTAGAAGCCCAGAGAGATGCTGCAACCTTTGGATATTCGATTCTGAAAATGGGAGTATGTTTCAATAGACTTTGTGACAGGACTACCCAAGACAAGGAGAAAGAATTATGTGATTTGGGTGATTGTGGATCGACTCACAAAGTTTGTGCACTTCTTGCTGATGAGGGTGAATCTCCCATTACCACAGCAGGTAGACTTATATGTTGTTGAGATAGTCTGACTACATGGAGTACTGGTGTCAATTGTATTAGACAGAGACACCAAGTTTACATCGTAGTTCTGGAGGGCACTTTAGGAAGCTTTTGGCACCATTCTAAATTTCAGCATGGCTTTCGACCCTTAGACAGACAAACAAACTAAGCTGACTATCCAGACATTAGAGGACATGTTGCAAGCTATACTATGGACTTAAAAGGGGGCTAGAGGAGCATTTTTCATTGATTGAGTTTGCCTATAACAACAGCTATCACTCCAGCATCGATATGGCACCATATGAGGCACTGTATGGGAGACCCTACAGGACATCCACATGCTGGGATGAGGTAGGCGAGAGACAGCTTGTGGGACTAGAGATTGTGCAACAATATGCTAAGAAAGTGGAGCTGATCAGAAAGAGATTGGCCACAACACAGAGCAGGTAGAAAGGCTATGCTGATCGGAGGCATAGACCTTTGGAATTTGAGATAAGAGACTTCATCTTGCTAAGGGTGTCCCCTATAATGGGAGTGGAAAGAGAGAATCACTACACCTTAGGATTGGCGAGGATTCCAAAGGTTGATGACATTAGAGGACATGTTGCAGGCCTATACTCGAATTGGTGGTGAGAATTGTTGGCAAGAATTGGTGGCGAGAAGTAGCGGCAAGAAGTGTCGGTGAGCAGCCTAAACAGTGTTATGTCAGAAAAATAGTGAACGCCACCTACAACCCACGCTCCCATTTTCTCCACTGCCATCTGCTTGTAGCGCTAAGTTGACTTAGCGGCTAACCCACCGGGCTAATCCTGCATGGGGTGCCATGAGGTGTTTAAAACACCCATCCACCAGCTTGCGAGAGGGAGAGTAGAGAGGGAGAGTTGAGAGAAAACGAGGAAGAGAGAGAGAGAGACTGTGAGGGAGGAAGAAGGGATTTCATTGGATCTCCCCACCATCGTCGGAGTTCACCGTCGCTGCCGCTACTAGTTGAGAGTGAAGGCCGAGCTGGCGGTAAGGTGTAGACATTTAGAAGCTTGCCAGAAGACGTTGGAGAGCTCATCGGAGTTTGTTTCGCTGGCTATCACCATTGTGTACGCTCCCCCCTTTGTTTTCTCTCTATTATCATGCCATGAAATGGTGGGAAAATGTACAAAATCATGCACAAGATTGATTTATGGATGAAAATGGATTTTACATGATTATATGGAGATTTTTGGGGACTTATGGTGACTATCATGATTTATGAGTATTTGATGTTTATCCATGTGGGAAATATGTTATGGATGTCTTATGAGGTATGTTTTCATGTTTAGGATGATCCCTGGAAGTTTCTATGAATTATTATGGATTTTCTGGTGATTTTACGAGTTTATAGTCGATGGGTTTTGTCGTCAAGTTTTCTGAACTTTTCGTATAAGAGTCAGGTGATTTTCACTAGTGAGAATCACTAGTAGATTCTCCTAGTGGAAATCAGTGGCGGATCTCATTGGTGAAAATAGCCAGTGGATCCAAGTGGCTGCTTTGACTGACGAAAATGGCCAATGAATCCAGTGTTTTCCAGTAGCTCCAACCCTGTCTTTAGTAATTATGCTTTGATATAAATGTGAATAAATCCTATTAATGCATGTGGACCCATAAATGATTAAATGCTTGTGCCAATTGTTGTGTAAATAAAATGTGGAATAAAAATGTGGTAATGTTGATTTCCTAAAGATAAATAAGGAAAAACTTGAAAGATGATTATAAGCCCATAAATGATTAAATAGAGAGAAAATGGGTTTTGGATAAGTAATAAAGAGTTTTGTTGAGAATCAGTTTTAAAGAGCCTTTTTAAAGAAATGCATTTGTTTTAAAAGAGATTGCCAAGTTGTATAGGAACCACATAGAAGCTGATTAGCTGTACCGATGAGGGATAGTGAGACCTTTGAGTAGTCGGGGACGAGCCGTAGGCTGTGGTTGCCGAGTTGGTCTAAGGAGTGAGCCTCGTAACTTTGTGCTATTGTAGTATTGTAGGGCCCGGGAAATGATAAACCCGAACTTCCCTTAGTACAGGTGTTGGTCGAGCTTGGAGTTGGAGTCCCTAGGTACTCGGGCACCCAAAGGCATCCTGAGGACACACTCCATGCTTGTACCAGAGTGGTACCTTACTTTGAGACTACGGTCGAGGCGGTTGAACTCCTGCGTGGTCTGGTTCATCACGGCACTGCAGTGTGGACAGGGATGAAGTCTCACCAACTTCTTGTGACCAAGGTGATACAACCAATTTTGCTGAGACTGTGTGGTTTGAGCTGGGATCGAGCAGTACTTTGACTTGTGGCTTTGAGTTGATTCTAGCTGAGTTGAGACTTGAGTTTTGGGCTAGTTTGCAGTAGGATTTTATTGTGGGTTGAGATATGAATTTAATCGTGTTTTGGCTGGACTTTAGTTGAGGAAATTTGCCTCTGGTGAATGCATAAAAGGATTTGCAAAGATGCATAGAATTTCAAATAAAAGAAAGAAAATGTTTAGAAATGGGCATGATTTGTAATTGGATTTCTGAATATTGTCGTAATTGGCTTTTTAGTTTGCACCTCTTATAGTTTTAGGGGTTTTTCACTGGTTTTGGTTTTTGGGGCGCATATTGGGTGACATTGAAATCACTCACTCATGTTTTATCTATATTTATTTCAAGTGCATAGTTAGAAGTACAGTCGTGCTTTGGTGCGCTTTTCAAAGTCACTTAGCCACATGGAGGTCTGGGTAGGAAAATTTTAATCATTTTCCCTTTATTTTCAGAATCAATTATTTAATTGGGTAGTTCTTTACTATTGTGTGGTGTTGGGGCATTACATCACATGAAGCTTGGCATAATTTAGAAGTCACACATGAAAGCACTAATCAAGTTAAAGAGATAAAAATAAATATGCTTGTACATAAATATGAATTATTTAAAATGAAATAAAATGAACGAATTGGAGAAAAGTTCATAAGATTTAGTAACATAATCAACTCTTTACAAGCTCTTGGTAGAAATTATCCCCAAAGTGATCTTGTCAGAAAAATCCTTAGGTCTTTAACCCTCGAATGGGAGAAAAAGACCACTACCATTGAAAAGGCAAAGGATCTCTCCAAATATTCACTTGAAGATCTAATTGGAAATCTAACTTTTTATGAAGTTCAGATGAAAGATAAAGAAAGTGAGAAAACCTCAAGCAAAAAGACTATTGCCTTAAAAATCACTACAGATTCTGAAGATTCTAAGAGTGAAGATGAAGATGAAGACATAGCTTTATTAACTAGAAAATTCAAAAGATTTATAAAATGAGGAAAATTTCAAAAGAAAAAGAATAATGTTAAAACACCTCTTTGTTTCAAATGCAGCAAACCTGGTCACATCAAGAAAGATTATCCTCTACTCAAGACTAAAACATTTAAAAAGGACAAGAAACTAAAAAAGAAAGTACTTCAAGCTACATGGGATGAGAGTGATTCATTTTCTGATGAAAAGTCAACTGATGGAGAAAACACTTCAAGCTACATAGGATGAGAGTGACTCATCTTCTGATGAAGAGTCAACCGATGGAGAAAAGGCAAATATGTGTTTTATGACAATTGATGAAGGTAAGGAGCAAATCAACATTCATGAGCTATTGGAAGCTTTTAATGAGCTATATCAAAAATATAAAACTTTAAAAGCAAAATCATGGGAACAAATCAATGGTTTAATAAAAGATAATGAATCATTAGTCACTAAAGGAGAAAAAAATCATGGATGAGAATGAACAACTAAGTCTTAAATATACTAAATTAAATATGAGCATTGATCAAATGAAATTCAAAATTAAAAATCTTGAAAAGGACATTACTTCACTAAAAAAATAAGGGCAATGATTTATTAAATACTATCACAAAGTTCACATAAGGGCAAGAAAATTTAGACTTACTTCTTTTTAAACAAAGGCCTTTCATGCATAAACAAGGTTTAGGATTCTCATCATTTCAAGAGACTCCTTATAAAAATGAGTTTATTAGAGTCACAACAAATGAAAAGTATGTATTTGTTATTAAAAATGGGTACCAAAATCTTCACTTCCTGCTTGTAATGTAGGATGAAATCAAGGTGGATTCTTGACAGCAGTTGCTCGAGGCATATGAGAGGAGATCGGTGTCCTATGCTCTTACAACTCAAAAGAAGATGGGATGGTGACATTCGGAGACAATGCTAAAGGGAAGATCATTGGAATTGGTAATGTCAATAATCCCGATAATCCTTCTATAGAGAATGTTTTACTTATTAATGGATTGAAACATAATCTCATAAGCATTAGTCAGTTATGTGATCAGGGTTATAAAGTCATATTTGATAAAAAGGAATGTTTAATAACTGATTTCATCACTAATGAAGTAATATTCAGAGGATCTAGGAAAAGTAATGTTTATAAAATAAGTGTATCTCATGAATCTAAAAAGGACTTATACCTTGTAACTTCAAATGATGAAAAATGGCTATGACATAGGAGGCTTGGCCATGCGAGTCAATTGTCCAAACTCTCTAAGAATGAAAATGTTATTGGTTTACCAAAATTGAATTTTCAAAAAGATAAGCTTTGTGATGCATGTCAATTTGGAAAACAGTTAAAATCATCTTCCAAAGCTAATGATATTGTTTCTACTACCAAACCTCTTCAGCTCATTCATATGGATCTTTTTGGTCCTAGTAGGACATTGAGTCTTGGCGAAAAAAGATATACATTTATTTTAGTTGATGACTTTTCTCTATTTACTAGAGTTTTGTTTTTGGCAAACAAATATGATGCTTTTCACGAGTTCAAAAGTTTTGTAAGAAAGTACAAAATGAAAAGGATTTGAAAATCATTAAAATAAGAATTGATCATGGAAGAGAATTTGAAAATGAGAATTTTGAAATGTTTTGTGAAGAAAACGGTTTTGCACATAATTTCTCTTTTTCGAGGGCACTTCCACAAAATGGAGTTATTGAACGGAAAACAAAACTTTGCAAGAATGGCAAGGACCATGCGATGTGAAAGTAATCTACCAAAGCATTTTTGGGCCAAGGTCGTCAACACTACTTGTTATATTCTGAACCAAGTTTCACTTAGACTAATTTTAAACAAAACACCTTTTGAACTTTGGTTTGGGAAAATTCCTAGAATCTCCTATTTTAAAGTATTTGGGTGCAAGTGTTTTATTCTCAATAAAAAAGATGCATTGGACAAATTTGACTTTAAATTTGATGAAGGTATTCTTATCGGGTATTCTACAAGAAGCAAGACCTATAGAATATATAATAAAATGACAGTAACTATAGAAGAATCTATGCATGTGAACTTTGATGAAAATATAGTTAAAGTAATCAACATTGAAGATGAACCTGAAGATAACAATTCATTAAACAACACAAATACTGAAGAAAATATAAAAAATGAGGAAGAACCTAAGGACAATACAAAAACTTGGCATTATGTACCTAATCATCCTAAGGACCTCATTATCAGTGAATTCTGCAAAGGAATATTAACAAGATCTACGCTGGATCATGAATATGCTACCTATGCATTCATTTCATCTATAGAACCCAAAAATATAGATGAAGCATGTAATGATGAATATTGGACTTTAGTTATGCATGATGAACTAAATCAATTCAAAAGAAATAATGTTTGGGAATTGGTTCCAAAACCCAATGATCAACACATCATTGGCATTAAATGAATTTTTAGAAATAAGTTAGATGAATTAGAAAATGTGATTAAAAATAAGACTAGGTTAATAGCCCAAGGCTACAATCAGGAGGAAGGTATCGACTTAGATGAAACCTATGCTCCTATAGCTAGATTAGAATCTATTGGGATGTTGTTAGCATATGCTAGTCATTTAGGATTCAAACTTTTCTGAATGGATGTAAAAAGTGCAATTTTTTTTGAAATCAGTAGATATATGTTTTTTCTCCCTGCAGTCTGTGAAATTCGAAACTGAGAGGGAGGTGTGAGTTTTACTCCTCTTGGCCAACTGTACCATGGCAGTTGGTTGTAAAAAGTGCATTTTTGAATGGAGTCATTGAAGAAGAAATATATGTCAAACAACCTCCTGAATTCAAGGATGAGTCAAGTCCTAATCACGTCTACAAATTGAATAAAGTACTATATGGGTTAAAATAGGCCCCTAGGGCATGTTATGATAGATTGAAAGGGTTTTTAATTGAAAATGGCTTTTCAATTGGATTGATTGACACCACCCTTTTTATAAAGGACAACAATGATATTTTAATAATTCAAATATATGTTGATGACATAATTTTTGGATCCACAAATAAAACCCTATGTGAAGACTTTGCTAATACTATGCAAAAGGAATTTGAGATGAGCATGATGGGAGAATTAAATTTCTTTCTAGGTTTGCAAATAAAGCAAAGTGAATGTGGAATTTTCATTAATCAAGAAAAATATACAAAAGAGTTATTGAAAAAGCTTGTAATGGAAAATGCAAAGATGGCTAAAACACCTATGAGCACATCTTATAGGTGTAGACACCCCGATTTTGAGGTAACCCAGGAATGAGTGTCCCTATGTTGCTTTGGATACGATCATCCCTTAAACCGAGCCCCAAACCCATTAGCCAGAGCCCAAATCAGACATTTGTGAGCAGGGCTGGCGCACCAACTTGGTGCACCAAGGTGGCGCACCAAGGTGGCGCACATCACTGGCGCACCAACCAGGCGCCCAGCTCTGACTGCTGACCTTCCACCT
>JAMKQA010232153.1:0-12076 GCA_024699735.1 Posidonia australis
TAATCCAGCTAAAATCCACTTAAAATTCGATAAAACCCTAATTAATCAAAATTTTAAACCCTAATCAATTAAATCAAATTAAAATCCAAATAAATAAGTAAAAACCCTAATTAGAGTGAAAATCCATTAAAAACCTTAATTAATAAAAATTTAAAACCTTAATTAATCCAAAAACCCTAATTAAACCCAAATAAACAGGAAAATCCCAATTAATTAATAAATAAACCCTAATTAACTCAAAATCCCAAAATAAACCCTAATTAAGACTTAAAACCATAATTTCAAATCAATTAAATAAAACCCTAAAATTCAAAATTAATAATCACATTTAACTCACAAAATTTTAATTAAAAACTTAAAATTAAAATCCTAAAATCCCTAAAATTTAGATAGTGCAACAGATGCTGCTTGGAGCCTGGTAGTACCTGATTATTCTGGTGTTTTGGTGTGTCTATCAGAGAAGCTCAGGATGTTTTACTACTCTAAGAGACTTATGAGCTTGAGGTTAGAGATTTTGTGTCTGGAAGGGATTCCCAACTATGGAGTGGTGGAATTTGGCTCGAGAAAAGCCATGTTTTTGGTGCCTTTTTGAACCTTAATGGAGTGAAATAGCTTAGTAGGGCATAAATTTCACCTCTTGATCCTTGAATTTTGGACGGCACGACTGCACTAGTTGTCTGGAGTCATGAGATTGACATCCAAGTTTGATACCCTTAGTCTTTCGCTTTGAGAATTTCGAAAATAAAATTATTTTAAGAGGGTTAGGATGTAACGACCTAGACCCTAGATGGCATTTTAACTAGCTAATTAGTCTGGATTTCAGGGTCTTCCATGTATTGGTGCTGTGGGCTAGTATCGCGGGTTGGTACCGTAGATTGGGTGTCCTAAGGATTTGTTCAAAATTTTAGTATTTTGAACTCAGAACTTAAGTTGCATTTTTGTGGGTCTGGCATCACGAACAAGTTTTAGATGTTGTATCCTGGTGTCCTAAGTTCGAGATACAGTGTAGACCCTTGTGGAGGCCCTAAGGATTTGTTCGAAGCTGTGGAAATTTGTTGGTGTGCACGGGTAGCTGTTTCCCTTAGCACAAGTTAATTGAGCTGTAAATGGTTGCGCGATTGTGATTTTAGGTTCGCAGTCGGCTTATACGTGATGACGACTTGGAGAGTGCCTATCGTGTGGGCTCGACGTTGATGCACGGGTTTGATGAGTGTGGGACCATGCTCGTGGATCGTAGATATGTGTATGGGCTCATTCGTGGTTGTAGCTTCCCTCACACTTATTATATTATTATATTAATATATATATATGTGTATATATGTATATATAGATGTGTGTGTGTGTGTGAGGTGAGAGAGAGAGAGGAGATCTTGACTCTTCTTCTTCTCCTTCTTTCACTACCGCTCCCATTCCTTCCCTTCCTTCCTTCTCCTCCTCTTCTTCTTCTTCAATGAGAGAGGGGGGCAGCGAGGGTCAGTGAGAGGATCAGAGGTGGAGGTGGCTGTCAGTCGTGTCCATTGTCAAGGAGGATCGAGCTTTGGTCAATGTCCTAGCAGCAAGGTATGATCGAGGTGATCCAGAGCATGCCAAGATGGAGGGGCATCGCTACGCATGGAAGTGGCCATCGGTGGCTGGAGTTGCCGGTCAACGTCGGTCAGGTACACACCCATGTAGATTCTTTTCCTTTTTGTTCAATTCGATCCTAAGGAGCTTGTTAGTGTGGAATTGATGTGTGTGGATGCCATAATGTTTTTTGGAAGATTTTTGGTGAATTTATGGACCTTTTAAGGCTGAATTTAATGGTTGCCACGTGACTTGAGTGAACAGTGTCTGTGGCCTTCATTTTTGGTTTTCTCGAGCCATAAGCAATGGATTCTCGTGATTCTTTTCCTAGGTTGTGGAGCTCGATGAGTTCTTCAATTTGGTATGTGTTTCGTAATTTTTGGTTGATCGGTTGATTTTTAGGATCAAAAAAATAATCTTGGTTTATACTATTCAATTTATTGGTTCCTGGGTAATTTCTTGTGATCTGACCATTGGATCATTATGATTCTTGTACCAAATTGTAGGGCTCATCGAGACCTTCAATTTGGTATGTTAGTTTGTGAGTTTTGGTGCCTCGTGTAGGTGGTGGCAACATTAAACGACGATAGTTGAGTTAGGCACCCTGACATGCATCTGCAAGCCATTTGTTTAGGCTAACTCGCGTGTAGGGTGTGCGGGCAAGTTTCATGTGCCACTACCTCGGGTTCGGCCAAACAGTAGGCCCAACAAGCCCACTTTGGTGGGATTTGGCCTGAATTTTGGGTAATTTGGGTGCTGTTATTACTGCCTATACCTTGTAGGTGCTGTTGGAATGTAAATGATTGGACATTAGGATTTATAATTAACCCTAAGATTGGGATTTTGGGTGTGGTCTAGTGTGGAACACTAAATTGGGTATTCAGTGGCACGATTTCGAATGTTTGACCCCAAGCTGGCTGTGTCTTGTAAAAGGCACAGGCCAGTAGGCATCTTACACTTGGGTATCAGGACTCAGAGTTTTGGGTGCATTCAGTAATGGTGTCCAGTTTTTAAGTCAAGTGGGACTTTCAGGTTGTGTTTTCATGGTATTTTTTAGCATTGTTTTAATGGTTTTCGAAATGATTTTGAGAAAGGATTTTGAAAAAAAAGTGTATAGTTTTGCAAAAGATTTTGGCAACACATGAATATTTTGAAGAGTGGTTTTCAAAGGATTTGGAAAAGATGATTCAAGGTCTATGGTTTTCCATGTGGTTTTTTGGTGTAGAGTTTGCATGGTTTTCGGTAATACTTTTAAAATCCTTTTCGAAATGGTTTTCAAAGGAGTTTTGGAAAAGGAAATGCATTGGTTTCCAAAGGTCTTCGAAAGCATTTTTCGATATTTCTTGTTAGTAGTGGACCAACAAATCGAAGGGTCGTGTTGTCGAAATCAAGGGATGTCGGCCAGGTTTCTGGTTAGTCAAGTATGTCACCTAGGTTGAGGTCATGAGACCAAAAGGTTGAAGCAAGTGTCTGTCGGATCTTGGAGGTATGATACTCCTTCATTGTCGTCCACGAGATCGACATTGAGGTTCACAGGTTGAGGTGTCGACTAGATCTGGAAGTAAGACACTTCACTTGCTCCGAGTGCGGAAGACCCAAGGTACTAACTATACATAGTAGTATCGTGGCAACGGCCCCAAGGGGTGTAAGACCTCTATGCAGTTGGATGTGATACCCTAGTTGGTATGGGTACCCAGATTGGTAGTGCTGAATGAGCCCAAAGGTGAGGAGCCTTTAGTTGTTTGGGGCACTGAAATTGAGACTAGGACGTCGAGAGAGGGCATATCTTGTAGCTGTGGCTGTCCATGGCAATGCAGTAAGGACCGGAGTGAAAGTCTCCAGCGTTTGCTTGTGACCAGTACTTGCTTGTGTTGTGCCTATTGTCGTGTGATGTTTTGGAGTAGTGGCTCCATGGATTTGGTCTAAAGTAGACCGTGATTTTTAGAGCAGAGGCTCTGTACTTGATTTCAGATTTTCATGTGTTGTTGTGGGAGGTGTTTTGGATACTATTGAAAGTTTTCAGATACTGTTGGTTATTTGATTTGCATAGAGAAGTCCATTAGACACAGGGAATGGATGGGAGAGCCGACCATTGATATTCATGACAAAGGACGATCATAGCAAAAAGGAGACCAACGAGCACCATTGGGGAGAGAAGCCAAGCTGCAACATGACATTAATAAGAAAAGCCCAGTTGAGCGAGTCATAAACTTTGGAAAAGTCAATTTTACAGGCCATCTTCGCCCGACCACACCTAATATGGAAGTAGTTGACCAACTCGTGTGTGGTGAGGATGGCATCTGTAATAGACCTCCCACGCACAAAGACACATTGAGAAGGACTAATCATAGCCAAAAAAGGGGTCGGAGCCTAGTAGCAAGTACTCATGAGAGAATATGGTAAAGAAGATTACAAAGAAAGATCAGATGCAAATCAATAATGGCCTATGGGGCGGTGCACTTGGGAGGGTGTGGGACAGAACATAGGAGCTTGGCCGAATGCATAAAGTTGTTGACGTTGGCGAGTAGATCATCCTTGATGATATCCCAAATGGCCTGGTAAAAGGAAGCATTGAAACCATCTAGACCAGGGGCCTTCTCACCATTCATGGCCCAAACGACACTTTGAAGCTTGTTAATGGAAATGGGCACAATAAGACGCCAGTTATCGTCATCAGACACCATCTGGGGCATGAGATTGTTGGGTGGCATAGCACAAGCAGATCGGCCATTGAGAACTCTAGAGATGTGTGCCTGGGCTGCCTCCATAATATCATCCGGTCGAGACAAATTTCCATGATCCCCTCATAGTGTCTTGATCTTGTTCTTGGCAAGGAGAGATCAGTGGAAGTAAGATGAATTAGAGTTCCCAGCAACAAGCCACAGGTGAAGTCAACTATCGTAGAGTTTATCAGAGACCCAAGTCCCTCGTGCTCTAGGGGAGACCAAACACAATTGAAATCCCCATCACAATCCAATTTGCCCTGTACACCAGCCACATGAGATTACGCTAGAAACGTCGTCGTTCCTTGGGTTCATTGAGGGCATAGACTACAAATAGACACAACGTATGCCAATCCCTTCCACATCAAAGGACATGACCTAATCCATCTCCATTAACTTGGACAAGGAAACTTCATTAGCATTCCATAGCACCACGATAGGACCACCAGGGCAAGAGTGCAAATTGTGGTCAAAGTGCGCTCTTGGCCAGATAGTATCCAAAAATTGGAGAATATCCTCCTCTGATTTGAGTTTATGTTCAAGCAAACACACTTTCCTAAAATTTCCACAACTAATTTATATTTGAGCATAATCCTCCAACCATCGGAGTTAGCTCCTCTCACATTCCATGAGAGGATCCTCATTAGTCAGGTGGATTGTCAGGTGACGATCACTCTCTAGTAGCAGAATGTTGTCAATGCATAAGTTGGGATAGAGCCTGAGGGTCCATCGGCACTTCAAACCGATTGTACGATCGCACGATGCCAATGATAGGGGCCTTGCCTTTTCCAGAGGGACTGAGGGGTGACACTTCAGGGGCAGAGTCCCTCCACAGACACGATCCTTCTTTCCAATGACCAATGATTCTTCCACTACGATTGTTAGGTCATCAAGTCCCCCCTCCTCATCCAATGACAGGAGCTTAGGTTCAGAGGTCGCTAGAATAGAGCCGTCAAAAGGGTCAGGGTGTTGAACAATACTTGACTGCTTCACAAGTGGTCCAAAAGTGCCACCACCCACGTTTTTAACGGTAGCAGGACCAGGCTCTTCTGTAGAGAGCCTCAGCCCAACAACTGCTTTAGCAACATAGGAGCCCCATGTGTGCCTGAAGGTCAAACAATGGTGGCAAAGGGTGGGTCACCACTCATAGTCGACCCGGACATTCTCCACTTCACCAGTCGATCGATTCCTCATGGACACGGAGTCCATGAAGTGTGCCCGAAGGTCAAACAATGGTGGCAAAGGGTGGGTCACCACTCATAGTCAACCCAGACATTCTCCACCTCACCAGTCGATCGATTCCTCATGGACACGGAGTCCATGAAGTTGAACTCCAACCCGATCTCAACACAGACACGAGCTTGGTCCAGCTAAGAAGCAATGGTAGTCGCTTCATCCATCTTCAAGGGTCTCCCAAGGGCACTGGCAATAATCCTTAGCATCTGCTTGGACCAGAACATCAGTGAGAGAGATGGGAGATGGATCCAAATGGGCACTAAGCTTAGACACCCCACCTTGAACTGTGACTTCAACGTCAATCACTTCAATATCAAGTGCTATCCCATAATAAACTATGGCCCTCCCTCCAAGACACAAAGAAGGTCGACATTACTAGAGAACTGGAATAAGAAAAAGCCACAACCCCTTGGCTTGACTTCCACCTAATCGACAAGCCTCCAGAGCCACTAGAGATACATCGCATGCCCTCTCCCCACTAGGTTTGCATCAACAACGTATCCCAACAAAACTTGTTGCCATTTGTCCAAAGCATATTGGACATCCTTGTCACCAAACTCACCCCCTTTTCCCATCCATTTGGATCGACTCCAACTGTTGAAGCGACCAACAATCGTCATCAAAGTGTTGTCTTGTAAAGAGATCTACCCACTACCGAGTGCCCACTCATCGACCATGAGAAGACCTACACCGAGATAAGGAACATGAGACATGACAAATTGCACCCCAGCCAGGCTGGCGCCCACCACGCCGTCCTCTACGCTCAAGAAAGGAAGGAAAGCAGGACAAGCTTTGGAGCAGAATCATGGGAGGAATGAAGATTGTCTTCTAAGTCTATGTCATTCTGCCCAGCATGAGCCTCCTCACCTTGTGATTCTCAAGCCACACCCTCCGAGGACACACGTACTTCTTCAGCCTCAAGCTTAGAAGACGACATAGACCCCACAGGACCCAACTGATGTCGAGGTTGGAACTCACAACTGCTCCAGCTTTCTCGCTCCCTAATGCACTATCAGCCAGCACCTGTAGATTAATGACGTAGCTTGAGCACCCATCTAATCGTCCACCACGTGCTCCATCTTCCAAGGCACCTGACCCAATAGCCATGTTTGTATAGGAGCTGGGACCAACATTAATATGTGGCCCTATCGTCACCCTAGAAATAGTGCCCATCGGCATTGGACCGTTCCCACTAGCATGCACTGCGTGGCCCAAATCATCAAGACAAGCAGAGGACACGTCACCAACACCCTCCCCAATGTCTACCATGCCAACAAAGGATCCAACACCGCCAATGACCTCGAAGGAAACCCCAATCGAGCCCTATGCCTCACCTAACTCGAGACTAGCACCCGACGACGTAGTAGCTCCACCAACCCCTGCATGACTCTCAAGAGTCTTCTCCCTTTGAATTGCTACCTCAATCCAAGAGCTTTGACGTGCAAGCACGTTTTCCTCACCTACCTCTGTATGAACATTGGGTGGAACACCCATGTTTCTTACCACACCAGAAGCCAGAGCGTCACCCTTAGGCAGCACAACGCTTACACCTTTGAAGCAGGAATTTTTGTTTGTCCTTTTCCCCCAGGTGGGAAAAAGGAAGATGACCAAAAAGCCCCTAGTGAGTCATGCAACTCATGCAAAAGGAGCATGTTATCCCAAACAAACTTGTCAAAGGCTAAGGTAGAATAGATACTGTGATAACTTGAAAATGAGGTTGTTAGAAAGAAAGCTATTGAAGAACCTCGCACTAATGGGGAACCCTTTCTCCTCATGGGTTCATACGACAAGGAAGAAGTTGTGAACTACCTGTACTTATCAAATCGATCATTCCCTTATCAAGGGTTTTATTTAAACTAGGACAAACCTTAAGGGGTTATATGACAACTATCTAAAGTTGAACGAGGGTTGAATGACTATTGGTCATCAATGAACTAGACTTTGTTAAAGATCTAACTAGTTCCAAAAGATCAAGGGGTCCTTTGAGATATAATTGAAGCTAGGTGGTGCCCTGACTACATGACCAGAGCATATTATGCAAACAGTGTAAAGAAAATGAGAGATGGTCGTATGAGATAGTGAGTGGATGCACAAAGGAGGATAGCTACAAGGTATACTTTTCTAGGTAATAAGATATTTTTTTTATTGAAGCAAGAACAATGGTACAAAGAATGATGCATATCTAGCAAGAAACTAGAAGGACTATCAATCACCAGTCTTAAAAGGGTCACTTAGAAAAAAGATCCTTTTAAAACCCACACTCTTGAGAAAAAGAGGAGAAAAGAGTTGACATGTACTCACACAATCCTTATTGTTAGGGAAACCTTATCTATCCAGGTTAACCAGCATGGCCTGTTCAATGTATGCAAGCTTTTGGCTTTAGCATGAAAATCAACATCATTATCACATCTAAAATAGCAGCAGCTGAGCGTCAACCATCAAGAACAAACAATATCACTTAATCTATAACAATGTGTAGGTTACTAGCTTTAACAAACAATCAGCGTATAATGTCAACACCTCCAACTTACATGAATGGTCTCTTTGAAAATATTCACAACATTGATGGAACAAACTATCTTATTTAATCTTTATCCACCAATGGTAACACCTCCAACTAATAGGAAATTAGGAATGGTTTCTTTCAATATATTCACAATGTTAAGGGAGTCATTTTTTATGCTAGTAATAATAGTGTCAAATTATTTACAAAATGAAGAAGATCCCATTTAATACTATATTTTGCTTCATCATTGGTGAAGTGCCCATAATAACAGGAAAAGACAGATAACTTTTCCTTCATATCCTGAATGACATATCCCATCCTAGAAGAAGTGGCAATAGAAGACCCATCCTTGTTTCTTTAAAGGAACCAATGGTGGGATGACTCTATCATAATCAAAGTACGAGTGATATTGAGTTGCGATTTAACAAAATCCCTAAGGATTGGAGTCGATTTGCAGTAGTTAATAGATTGGAAAGATCTTCCATGAAGAATGATATTAAGAGAGTGGAGGTGTGTTAGTTGTTTTCTTACCATATTTGTTGACAAGGCTTTTACTATTTGTGGCATCTTGCTGGTTTGGAGACCTACATGGAGTCCCCAGCTAGAGAACCAGGAAACGGTCAAGAAAGAGGTAGGTCCTTTGCTGCTGTTGTGGGAGGATAACACTCGAATGATGACATTCTCTTCTGTGAGCCGACTATAAAGAATGGCTGCCCTACCATCATATTGTCAAATGTTGAGATTTTGGCCTGTACAAGAAGGCACTTATTTTCAAGTTCTATGCTCAACATATCCCACTCTCAGAGATTCAACGTGGTTTTTTGAGTTGGGGTGTTCATTGTGGGGTTAATCTTGCAGTTATCAATCGTTGCGATGTTCTTGTTAACTTCAATATTGAGGTTGATTTTGTGAAAGTCTATACTAGGGTGAGATGGGTGATAAAGGGCCAGACGATCAAAGCCTTCCATGGGTCCCCTTGGTTCCATCCAGATATGAAGAGTAATGTTGCCCTAGTATGGATTTCTTTACCCACTCTACCTCAATGCTATTTTAAGCCAAGTTTTATAACGTCAGTTTCTAGAATCTTTGGACCTTTATTGACAATGGCTTCCACTACTACATCAAAGACAATCGTTGTTTGTGCTTAATTCTTTGTAGAGCTCAATCTTACCAAGGAGTGTATCCTTCCAAGGTCTACATTGTCATAGAAAGTAAAGGGGATTATCAACCAATCATGATGGAAATAGGACAACATTTTTCTTATAGTGCAACAATTGTGGCCATATTCGATTGGATTGTGGAAGGAATCCAGAGAGATAGGATGCTTCGCAACCACGGAATGGAGGGCCAGCTAGGGCATGTCAAGACATAGGGAATGGGGAAGGAAGGTGGGTACTTGCAAATGCTTCAAGGAAGGTGTGGAAACCTACAGGGAAAATATTCAAGTTACATGAAGTTCTATCAGTCCAAGAGAAGGATGTGCCAGTCTCGTAGGTTTTTGAGAGGTTACATGAAAATCTTCTTGTTCTTGAGAAGAGTGACTTTATATGGGATGATGATCCAAAAATTCAGGATATGTTGTACCGTGTTTTTAATGAAGGAGATGCTTCTACTCTTGATATTGATGGATTGCAGGGTGTGTCTGAAACCCAGATTACATAGAACAAACTGGAAAACGATGAACTAGAGGGTGAACATGTTGATATGAGCAGTGAAATGGACCTTGATATTAATAGAGATCGATGTCGAGTAGGGACTCACTACGGTACAACACAAAGGACTTCTAATGGGTTGTATAAAGAGGAGTTGCGGTCTTCTTTAGTTGACAAGGTGTGTGGGAGAGGCAGGCCACATAAAGTAAAATCTACATTATCTGATAGAGGTTATTCCAGTGACTCGGGCACGGATGGACAAGGTGCCAGGAAGGGTGGTACATTGGGTCCGATGACTAGGAGTAAGGCCAGGTCTAGTGCAATTCAAAAATCTTTCTTGCCTTTATATAATGAGGATGCTTGTATGGAATGCTAGGGGTCTAGGAAATAGGCCCACTATTAGACTTTCACACCGCACATTTTCCACAATAATTTAAAACAATATAAACTACGGGAAAATTAAAGCTAAACAGAAAATATCTAACTACCAAGAACCTGTGTGTGTGGCTTCGAGACTCCGGACTATATGCACTATGCTAAACCTCTACATGCCTGCACCTGCAAACCAAAAACACGTGGAAAACGTATGAACGACAAAAGTCACCCAGTACACACTCTAAGAAAAAACGTGGGAAACGAGATCATAGTTAATTTTTCCTTCAAATTCTTTTCACAAACCGTTTTCTCAAAACCCCACAAACCAAGCCCACACCAGTCAAAACCACAATCGAGGCTCTACCAACCCAAAACCACAAGCAAAGTCCATCAATGGCCCAAAACCACACACTATGAGTCGGGAAGCTCGACGCTAGGCAACCAAACTCTGGCCACAAGCAGTCCATCAAAGAGCAACCAACAGCGTCTACACTGCCACGACGTGCCACGCTGTGCAGGAGCGGCATCGTCCCACTATCCTCCCATTTACAGAACCCTTACAAAGTCAACCCCTCCTTGGGAAGGTTGTCCTGTCTCTCAGGATGCTACCAACTACGGGGCATGTGTCTCACCCGCACTAGCCACCACAAGGTATGCCTCCTCACGACGTCCTCCACATACGATGCTCAGGAGGGAGTGTCATACCTCCACACCCGACAACACCTGAGCCTCAATGCTCACAGCGACAACAGGAGTATAAAACCTCTCCGTCATGCCACAAGACAAATCAACCTGCAGACCACAATCTTAGCCTTGAAACGACAGTCAATGAGTCTCATACCTCCAGGACCTGACGCTCCTCAACCTCAGGTATCTCGGCCCCCGACCTCGACTAGGGAGTCACATCCGACCACCCGAGAATGTCGTCACATTTCCTGGTCCTAACGACACGGTCCCAGACTATCTCAGCCCGTACACAGAAAACTAGGAAAGTCATTTTCCAAAACGGGCCAACCATTCCTTTTGAAATCATTTTCAAAACCATTATATATCTTAGAAAACTTCTTTCAAAATCTCGGCAAAGCGGCACATCAAGTGTCTCATGAGACCACCATTGATGATTCACAATCCCATCTCAAAGGGACAACACAGACCAATCCGAAAAACCCTTGGAAAAATTAAATTTTATAAAAGCATTTAGGCTTAAATTCGGTATGCAGAAAATAGGTTCATTATATCAAAAATTCTTGATTTCATAAATCGATTTGGATTGGTCGACCGAATCAGGTCAACGGTCAACACTTTAGCCAAAATCAACATACTAGAAATGGTTCAGTTGACCAAAATCTCTTGAATCGATCAATCGTCCAAAATCAGAGGATTGAATTTCGACTAGAGGACCTAATCTAATAGAAAAATGGCATATCATAATTGTTCGGTATGTCGAATTCTGCGAAAAATAGAAAACGACCCAAACCTTACTATTCGAAATCGCCTAAACTAGGACTGATGATTGGTCTCCTCAAATAAATACCAAAAATCTTGCATAAAACATATAGTGTAGACCCTTGAGTCTACTCCAAAACCCAACAAACAAAACCAAAATCCATTCACCATGCATTAAGATATAAAATCGCAAAGGCATTAGGGTCAAAACGACCCAAAATACAACCACCGACATAAATGCCCAGAAATCCACCATATATTCTCATAAAATCACAATAAATTCTAGGAATGTAAATTTACCAAGATTTTATGCAATCCTATCAATTTTTACCAATTTCATGCTCTCTATACATGGGTTGGAGGTGCGTACCTATAATGCGCGTTCCGACGATCCTTCAATCGACTTCGGTGACCACAACCCTCGCCGGGGCTCACACGACCACAGGGACACACCACCTGAGCTCTACACGCCACCACGAGCCACCGCATGCCACCGTCGACCCACAAGCACACAAAACAGAGGAGGGGGAATGCAGGGAGGAGAGAAACAGGGGAGGGAGGGAGAGAGAGAGAGA
>JAMKQA010232154.1:0-12006 GCA_024699735.1 Posidonia australis
TTTTTGATTAAGGTTTGATTAGCTGATTTTAATTAATTATTTTGGGAATTTTTAGGGATTTTAGGATTTTAATTTTAAGTTTTTAATCAGAATTTTGTAAGTTAAATGTGATTATTAATTTTGGATTTTAGGGTTTTATTTAATTGATTTGAAACTATGGTTTTAAGTTTTAATTAGGGTTATTTAGGGATTTTGAGTTAATTAGGATTTTTTGGGTTTAATTAGGGTTTTTTTTAGATTAATTAAGGTTTTTGAATTTTTATTAATTAAGGTTTTTAATGGATTTTCACCTTAATTAGGGTTTTGTACTTATTTAATGGATTTTAATTTCTTTTCACTTGATTAGGGTTTAAATTTTGATTAATTAGGGTTTTATTGGATTTTAGGTTGATTTAAGCTGGATTAAATGTTTTATTTGTTTTTCAGTGGATTTTAAGTTGAATTAGGTGTTTTATTTGTTTTTCTAGTGGATTTTAATGGGGTAGTGTTTTACTAGGTCAGGTGGGCTAGTGTGGATCTGATTGGGACCTATGTGAACTAGGATTTTGGTAGTCGCGACCAGAGCATCAACTGGAAGAGCCTGCTACCAAATGAGCTCAAAATTGGGGTGTCTACATATGGTTTCTCGCGTGGTCGCGTGTTGAGTAACTTAGATGTCACTCACACGTGTTTTGTTGTTTGTGTTTTTAATTTTTCAAGTGGGTAGCAGTTAGAGAGTAATCCAGGTTCCGATGCTCGAGTTTCCAGAGTTACTAACCACACGTTGTTCTTAGGTAGTTGTTTGATCTTTTTCAATTATTTTAATCATTTAATTATTGTAATTAGATTATGATGTTATTTAAGTAACGTACCTGAATTCGAAACATTACAAGATGATAAAGGACGTGTACGATAGTGGAGCAACATCGACAGTGCCAAAGGGATACACTTGAGGTACATAAACAGCACAAGTTACAGCCGCTAGTATCACTGTAACAAGTCGATGACATTAATAATGATTGGTCGATCACACAATTTGTTACTGTTCAATATTCTTTTAGGATCCACACTATTTCTCAAAATCTGACATTCACCACATATTCACTTGTGCAGCAAATTTCCATGTTTCGGTCTTGTGTTTAACTATTGATGAATTATAAGTAAATAATTGCTGGTATATATTTATGGACTGAAGTTGGAAATTAAGTCAAGACTCATAGATCGCATGTGTTCATTATAGACAATCGTTTGAGTACAAATCTAGACGGACGTATTATATACAGCTATCGATCATCATATTACAAATATCTTGTGACTTTGCTCCTTCAGCCTAAATGATGTCGGCACAGAACTAATCAATATTGCGACTGTTTTAGGACATCTCAGTCTCACGGGGGACTTTTTCTTTCCATCTTGTGATAGACAGAAGTGCAGTGGTGTGTTTTTCTGTTTTACCTTCTGTGTGTCATCTTCCTAGCGGAAAACATGAAAACACCAGGCGGTACAACCTTAATTTTTGGAAAGATATGTAGAGAAATATGAGTTTTCAAAGAATAAAATCAGGTTGTCGATCAAGGCTGTAGGTCCTTTTTTTATAATATGGGGTCTTCTATTCTGTTTAGTGAGCTATTAATTAGTGGTCTCTTGTGAAAGACTGGCTGATTGGGCCAGAAAGTGAGCGGCCTTGTTGCAACGGGATTAAATTGCACGCCAGTGATCGAACAAATATGTCCTGAATCTATTGCATGCTAGTCCACTAATTAGTTTTTGTGGATTAAGTTTTATCACTAATTATGTCACTTAATTTTAATGAATAAAATTCCTTGATACAAGTTAAGATCCAAAGGGATTAGGATCGTCTGATGTTTCAATGGTAATGAAATCTTAAGTATAAGTATTATAATATGATAAAATTGCAAAAAGAAAAAGTAATTACAAATAATAATGGGGATCCTATGCCTAGCAATGGGTCTAGTCTAAACTAAAGACTTGTGGGTCTAAATCCATGAAGTTAGAATTTAAGTCTAAAAAATAAGACTCATGGAACCGTAGGCCTGGACCCGATAGACATGATTGTATAATAGATAAGGTCTGAGTCTAAAAATAGTTAGACTTGTAAACTTGAAATATATTATAATAATTATATTTAATTATATAATAATATTTATTTATTTTTTAACAAAACCTCTGTTTCCCTTTCCCAACTCAAACTTTACTCTTTCATTCTCTTTCCCAAGTCCCACTTATAGCCACCACATCTTCCTCACAGCTCGACCACTCTACTTCATTCTATTATTTTTTGTTATAATGTATGGATTATTAGATTATAATTGTTATTTAGTTTTTCTCTAACAAAAGTGTTTGTTGTAAATTATTATAATGATTTGATTAACATTTTCTTATGTATAATAGTTAGGTAATTTTATAAATTATAGTAATCATTGTAATCTATAGGTTTATTTTTAGATTTTTATATAAACATCATTTAATGTCCAGACCAAAGACAGAGACCAGACTAATCACTTTCATGAATCTAAGTCTAAATTTTAGATAACAGATCTAAATCCAATCCCAAACTCATGGAAAAAAAAGGATTTGAACAGAAATGGACCCAACCCTAACCAAAACCTACCTACAACCGTGTTGACCTCAATCTACAATTACACGAATTCATATGGTTTGGTGTTTTCTTACATTTGATTGAAGCCTTTGATTTTAGCATGTGAAATATAGTAAATTTGACATATAATGAGGGGTTCATGATGGTCAGATTAAAAATATTTGCGGTTTTTAACTACAAATAAAATAAAAAATTTTAAAAAATGAAAAATGGGGAGCCCATTTCAATATTGACCGTGGGACTCCTACGACCACATCACCCCAAATTCAAAAGATAATAACTAACATCATACGATTAGAAACGTAGATAAGCAAAATACAAAAACATTGCATAACAATTATTCATGGGAAATAAATTTCTCTTTTTTTGAGGGACAATTGTTAATAAATTTCTGTACAAAATGTCTCCATCATTTGCTAAGATTCTATCAACTATAGTAATAACAGGCATAAAAGGATGACAAGTGCAATTAGCCTTCGAGAGTTTTTCACTTGATTCATTCCAGACAACTGGCTGTAATTCCACTGACCATCAAAATCATACTGCATGTTTATTGCAACAAGAAGGCACGTTACATGTCCAAAGCAACGAAAAGGATGTCTCCCTTTCCCCCATGCTTCCTTTCCTGCAATGGGACCTTGAAGCAAGGCCCCTAACACCAAGGTCCGGCAAAAGGTTGACGCGATTCATAATAAACAGAACCTTGTTTATACCCTCTTAAGGTACTTGTATTGCAAAAGAGATCGGCTAGAGATTACCCAGATAAAGGTCCTGGATCAATGCCAAAAAAGATGAGTTGAGATGTAAAACAAAGAAGTCCATCTTGACAAGCTATAGAGACCTGTTTTCAGCAATAAAACTCATAGTTTACATAAATAAATTAATATTGTGATTATAGATACAATATTACAATTGCATGCACGAGTTGTCATCTAAATTTCCCTTGATTCTTTTATTTTAATGATATACATTCAATCCCGTTCCTTGATAACCATACCAAGTGTAGGTCATCACCAACAAGGTTAATGCTTGGAGATGCCACAACAGCTTTAATGTGCAGGCTTCTAGGCAGAGATCAAAAAAGCCATTTTGTGAATGTCAATGTGCAATGAACGACCAGATAGCTCAATGCCAACAAGCTTGAAGAAGTTTGTATGGAGATACCACAGTAACTGTGTGCAATGAACGACCAGATAGCTCATTGCCAACAAGGTTGAAGATGTTTGTATGGGGATACTACAGCAGCTTTAATTTGCAGGTTTCTAGACAGATTAGAAAACCAGCATTCATATGGTCGGTTGCTCCAGAGAAATCTTCTTTATATGAAACTGCTGTAGCAGATCAAAGTCAAAAAATAATTGTGAAGTGTGAAGAGCAAGCAGATGAACAAAACAACAGAAAGATCCATACAGCTCAAGGATTGCCACCTGATCAGCCTTTTAACTAAAAACAATAAGCAACAAGAGATACAAACATGAATTATGGGTATTACCTGAAAAAATGGTGGTTGAACTCTAGACTATGTTAACTTCTTAAGGAAGTAAAATCCATCTCTGATTTCTAATTTTTCCTCTGATACAAGACAAGACAAGAACCTCTGTAGCTGTTGAAGAGACTTGTCATAAGCAGGTTCAGCTATACAAAACATCTGTAATAAATGGAAGCCAGCTAGTAAGATTATTTTAGATGTAAAATATACTAACCCAAAATGACGATAATGTCATAATGAATGTTTCACCTTTAAAGTATTGTGGATCCGGTCCAAAGCCATACTGCCAAAGTTAGTAAGCATTCCTACAATGAATTTCTGCAATTCAAAATACACCTCAGTTGGTGCCATTAACTCCTCAAAATGTAGACTTGGCAATCCTTGACATGATTGCATGATATGACAATGGAATAAATTTTAGTAATAAATTTTTAAGCTATTTTAAAATGTTTATATAATTCATGGTTAATGAACGAACATAACTTCATTTTGATACGATTGGACACGATTACTATCTAAATCAACGTAATTGGAACTGATTAAATCCAATTATTACATGCTTAACTGTATAATGGACTACTAAGCATGTTATTACCAAATTGGATACAAATTCATTTTATACATGTTTAAAAATATTGTATATTAATAATCAATTATAAATTTTCCAACATACAAGAAATATTGTCGAAAAATGATAGATACAATAACATGATTAGTCCAACTCAACAAATACATGACACGGCCTAATTGTCAAGTCTACTATAAAAGGTGTGTAGATCTTAAAGTCCTAATAATAAAAGTAACCATTCATTGTTTTCCCAGCTAACATTTTGATGTCAAAAGAATATGTATTTGTTGCTTTCCATAATGGGATAAAGAACAGTTGGCACTACGGTAACACAATTTTAAATCAACAGGACACCAAATTTCAAACTGGTGTCACACTAAGCACACAGCATATGTAGAAAATTTGCAAAAAACTGAAATCTAATTTTAGACCAACAGGACACCAAATTTAAAACTGGTGTCACACAAACTCACTAAGCACACCAGATACGTAGAAAATTTCCTGCATGAATTTCACATAGATGGAAGTTTCTACACAGTTTGATCCTTAGAATGTCCACTAAAACTAAAATATCTGATGTCACTCAATTGTAGAGATAGATGAAGAAAATTTAAGGGCAAATTGCACTTTAGTAACTCAACATTTTTGTAAATTAACAATTTAGTACTCAAGGTTTAAAAATGCACAATTTTCTATCTCAATGTCATGTCCATCCATCAAATATAATCATTCGTTACAAAAAACCTATATTGCATGACTGTAAGGGTATAAATATAGGACCTAACTACTCTCCTCCCTTTCATTGCCTCTCCTGTATTATATATCACATATGCAAGGGGCATGACGGTCAAGTCATAAGAAATGTTGGCGGTGTTAGGCCTCCTAATCATTTTAGAAACATTGGGATAGTATGCATTTTCAAATATTGTATACAAATTATTAAATCATGAAAGTATCAAGGTACCAAAGTGTAAATAAATAAGTGATATACAGCCCATATTGTCATCATCATTCTTTTTTGAGGTAGAGGATAGGATGAATTCTTCTTAACAATAAAATACATCACCCAGGATGCTATATACAAAGAATTATTCACAAACAAGGCAAATAGGCAAAAGGAAGCAGAGTTTATTTACAGAAGAAATCTAACCCAATCCCTCAAAAGGTGGTTTGAAACTTCTATAATCTAATCTACAAAACATACGCTCCCCTCAAACAAGATCCCAGAATTCTTTGGATGATGCAAAAATTCTTCCATCAAGAAAGTTCACCCAAACTTCTTGGCTAACTCAACAAGAGAAGAGGAGATGATCCACCATAAGGGACATAGAAGATGTCCAGTACCTGCCCATTCGCTCCTCACAAGGATCCGAGCTTCCAAGGTTCCTTGGGTCGAGGTAGTTTTCTCTTCAATTTCTCATCTCTCATCTTTCTCATCATAATGTAAATGTGTAATCCATTTCATCATTTCTCTTCAGCTTATTAAGCTAAATTTTAGGGTTTTATGTGCAATTTCATGTTTTTGTTTAAGTTCACATATAGATCTTAGGTATTTTACTATTTTAAATATTAATGTTAATAACTTGATATATAATTATATAAAATGTATGTCACATACATAATGGATATAATACATAGATGATAAAACTAACCTAATAATTCTATAAAATCATTAAAAAACAGTAAAATTTGTGATTAAATAAAAAATAATCAATTATTGATAATTTTAAAAAAATCAAAATGTTTTGTACATAATTTAAACTCAGAAAAAAAATTGAAAAAAAAACAAGAATAATTGTAAAAAAACACTAACAATTGTAGAATATCAAAAAATATTTGAAAGGCATTATTTCATTAAATTAATGACATTTATTTTTTTTCAACCTTTATAATGTCAAATTCTTCAAAATCTGAAAGTAATGGAACTCATAATGATGAAAGAGCACTTAAATAAGATGATCTACGTTGATTTGATGCATATCTTGTCGATAATGACCGATAAAAAAAACAATGCAAATACTACATCAAGAAAATGATGAGTGAAAGAATAACAAGATTAAAGCAATACCTTATTGGCAGACAAGGTAATGTAGCTAAGTGTAAATTGTACTCATTTGTAATTTCTACTCAAATGAAAGAACTATTAAAAAACAATAAAGCAAAGAAAAGTGAGAAGAAAAGAAAAGAAGAAAGATTCCATAATACTCTCTTTAATAAAGACACTTCTCGTGTTATTCCCATATCAAACAATGACATGATTTATCGTGAAGCCTGTGACACTATAGAAGACAAAGAATTGTACATAAGAGTAATAATGAAGTTTAAAAATGAAAAATGGCATAAAAGACAAATTCAAATATTCCAATGACAATGGCAATGGTAATCAAAGCACATATAAAAATAAGGATAAAGACATTATTGAAATATTCAAAACATATAGTCAAAAATACGACAATCTAGATACAGTTATAAGTTAAAAATAAGCATCAAAATAGAAGACCATTAAAAATATGTTTAGAAATATGCAGAAAAGTCAAGCTGTAACGAAATATATGTTAATTAATGTCATTCTAACAAATACAACAAAGAAACATTTTATGCAACATAAACTTGATATTACAGCACAAGAAGGAACTAGACTAAAGGTACCAATCGAACATAAGATCATGAACAAGTACTTTAAAGCAAAGAAGGAAGAATTAGAATCCTCGATTAGCAACTTGAAACGATAATGACCAATCTAAAAGGTAACTATTATGTATGATAATTGGACAAGTACTATAACAAAACATATCATCAACTTCATGATTTACCATATTGATCATACCATTTTCTTGAAGTCTATTAATATTACAAGCATGGCTCTTAAAATCGACACGTGTCGGCGAACACCGGTCAGGTTTACAAATAGAGGAAACGACATTTGCAAGTATATCTTCGTTTATTGTATTTCAGTGGGTGTGTCGATGACGTATTGTGTGTATCGTGCGTGTTAAGCAAAATTCAGAAATTTTTACACTGTAAAAACACATATCGATCGACACTCACACCTGTTGCTACCGACACAAACAAAACGACTTAGGTCCGATCTCAATCTTCTTCTTCAACTTTTTTCTCCCACTCTCTCGTACCCTCCACCCCTTTCCTCCTGTGTTGCTATGCGAGTACGGCCTCCTCTGCCTATGTTCCTCCACCCTCCACCGCCCTTCGTGCCTCTGTGCCCTCCGTGCCTCTACGCCTTTTGTTCCAACCCTCTTATGCCCTCTGCCCTCCTTGTCTCCTATACGATTGTGCCTTTCTTTTGTTGTACCCTTCGTGAGTTCTATACCCTCCTTTTGTTTCGATATAAATAAATTTACTATAAAAACACAGATCTTAAGTTTATTTTTATTTTTTATGTTGTTTTTTGTATTTTAATGTTAATAACATGATATTACATAAATAGTAGATCAAACCTAATAAAGGTAAAATCTAACCTAAAAATTCTATAAAATCATTAAAAAACAGTAAATAAAAAATCATTAAAATATTTATAATTTAAAAAAAAACAGAAATTCAGAATATTTTGTAAATAATTAAAAAATCAGGAAAATACCAAAAACTTTGAAAAACATTCAGATATTTTGAAAATATGATAAGAAATGAGGAAAATAATAAGACGTTGAAAAAATGAATTTTTTTTTAAAAAATTTACAGAAAATCAAAAATATTATTAAATGTACAAATTATTAAATAAAATATCTGAGAAATTGTAAAAATCATAGAACATTTAAAAAAAAAGAAACATTTTTTAAATGCATGAGTTTTTATTCATATAATTAAACTCATTTAATTTTTTATTTTCAATCTTCACAAATAAATCTCAAAATAATAGAAGTGACAATAGAGAGAGTTGCTAGATCTGATGATTCAAGATGGTTGCATGAATATGTTGTCAACAATAACAAACAGAAAATAAAATGCAAGTACTATAGAAAGAGAATGATGAATGAAGATATTACAAGATTGAAGCAACACCTTATTAGTAGATACAGCAATACCAGTAGGTATAAGTCATACTCAACTGTTGTTCGTAATCAGATGAGAGAGTTACTAAAAGACACAAAATCCAAGAAAAGTAATAAAATGAAAAGAAATGAAAGATTTAAGAAAATTCTGTTTGAAATAGAGCGTGAACCCAATATTGTACCAGATTTAGATAATAATACGATGTATCTTCTAGATTGTCAAACTCAAGATGAAAGAAACATGTACAGGAGAGCTATAATGGAGTCAAGAAATGAAGAATGACATAAAGAGTAAATTCAGAGATTTCATGATTCTAAAAGTGTCAAAGAAAATAAATGTGACAGTGGCAGTGCACAAAAAGATAAGAGTAAAGGTATTGTAGGAATGTTTAAAACATACAGTCAAAAATATGATAATCCAAATTCAACACACGTAGAATTGAAAAGTTGAAACAGAAGACTATCGAAGGCATGTTTAAAAACACCAGAGAGAAAGTTGGGCAAGTTGTGGCCAAATACATGCTTTTCAATGCTATTCCAACAAATACTACAAAAGAACCATATCAACAACATATGCTTGATGTAGCAGCTAGAGAAAGTACTATAGTAAAAGCACTAACTAATTATGATGTAATAAACAAGAATCTTAAATAAGAAAATGAGAAATTAGAAAACTACAATGACAGCTTAAACGACAATAACCAACCTATAAGATCATTATTATGTGTGATGATTAGACAAATACCATCAGAATTATCAACATCATAGTCTACTATAATAGCCGTACAATTTTTTTAAAGTCCATTGATGCTTTTGATGTTAACAGAGATCATAGATACATTTATAAGTAAATAATGGAAATTATTAAGCAAGTGGGATTGTCAAATGTGGTTCAAATTGTCACCAACAATAACAGTAATTTCAAAAATACTGATGAAAAATCATGTCCAAGTATCTTATCTATTGGATATTATGTGCTGCTCACTGTATTGCTATGATACTTAAAGACTTTGGTAAAACAAAGATAGTGGAGAAGACTAATAGAGAAGCAAATGTTATAACAAACTTTATTTACAATTACTCCTACCTATTAACCTTTATAAGGTCACCCGAGTATTGTAGTGATGACTTAATTCAACCTGGATTTACTCGATTTGCAATAAATTATATTGCATTTCAATCAATGATTGATAAAAGAAGTAAACTAAAATACATAATTAATTCACAAGTCTAGTATAAATATTATGAAAGTAATGCTCCAATCGATAGGAGAATAAATTCTATAACTAATAGCCAATTTTTTTGAAAAGACGCTTGAAAGGTAGTGAGCATAATTAAACTAGATTTAAAGGTCCTTCACTTAGTGAATGATGATAAAAAACTTACAATAGATTTCTTGTATAAGGGAATGAAGTTGATGAAAGATACTCCCAAAGATGTAACATACAGATCATCAAAAGGAAACTTAAAGATTATCAATGAAACTAAATCCAACATGCTTCTTCAACCTTTGTATGATGCTGAAAGTAGTTTAATATATAGATTCATCTTTACCGTAATTATATTTACATTATAATTTGTTACTAAATGGCTTTTCTTTGTCAATATAACATATTATCTGAACCTGCAATTTAGGAATCGTACTGATTTACTATCATATATGAGAATAATGATAAAGAAATTAGAGTTAAATGTAGACATTCAAATACAAGCTTTAAATGAAATTAAATACTTTAAGCAGATTTGAAGAACTTCAAGCAATTCGTGATCGTGTTTCAAGGACTCCAAGTAAAGATTTGAATATTATTTATTTTATTTCATAATATTACATCATAATATAAGTACTAAATTAATAATCTAATATCATATTTCAAATAAATAGTGAATGTTGAATAGAACAGATACTTCAAATTTGAGAAAAATTACAATAAAATTTTATCTCAAATTGCTTTAGCTTTATGATGTGAAAGAAATTGGAGTAGATTTAATCTTATCAATACAAAAAGGAGAAACAAATTGGAAACTCAATGATTAAATGATCTTGTGTTTGTGTATTATAACATGAGACTTAGAATAAAACATATCAAAGAAGAAGAAGATAAGAACCACTTCGACCTAATTAATTTGGTGTATATATATAATGAGGACGAAAAATAAAGATCTTACACTTGACTAGTTGCAAGAAAATAGACAACTAATACTAGATAAAGAATAATGTAGACTAAGCTCAAGAATTACTGCTGAAATAGGCATTGATGTTAAAGAATACATCAATTCATCAAAGCATTCTCGTAGTAACACTCTAAGGTTAGGTAGTAAAAGTGATACAGATAATTCCTCATAACCACCAAACGATAATGAAGGTGGTGACAGTAAATATGCAACTCAACCTGGAACTAAAAACCAACAACGAGAAAGTCAAATGTCGCTTAGTCTACTCACAAGAGAAGATGAATTCATACATGCCACGCAAGATGAGCATCAAAGAGCTTGACAACCATCAAAACTAGATCCTTTGTCGTATCATTATAAAAGAAAATCTCGTAAAGATAGTAAAAGATTCAGATTCATGGAACAGTCATATTAAGGAAAGATTATTAGAGTCATTTGACTTTGAATATTCATAATCCTACAAACTCTTATGACTACAACTCTTTTCAAGATCGTTCTTATGAGCAATAAGATTATATCTCTGAAAGTGGATAGACGAGAACTTTATCCTCTTATGTCTCAAGTCAACAAAATGAATGGGATATAAACATCATCTTCAGCTATGCACCACCACAAACAGAATATAAGTAGCAACCTCATCAAAATCCTCCAAGTCAAGATTACTTCCTTCAATAGGTTCAATAAGTATTTATTCTATAGTATCCACTAATAGGGTTCCTAATTCAACTATCAATGTTATAGTATCACTATCATATTACACAATACTAAATATATTACAACCAAATGTCTTGAAACAACTATATATTGTGGAAAGAGTCCTAAATTCGACAATAAATTCATTGTGACTACGACATAGCAGAACAACAAGAAGATGTTGATGAACTAAGACATTCTTTCTAGTATTAAACATGTATGAGATAACTTTTATAAATACTTTTGTTTTTAAATATTTATTAAGTATTTTTACGTATTATTTATACTTCAGAATATTTGTATTAAATCCATATAATGTATTTCAATATGAGATATGTTTAGAAAATTGATCTAAGTAGTCTTAAATGTAGATTATTATTTACTTAAGCTTATTCTAGAGTTTCAAAGTAAAATTCAAAGTTTTTTTACTAATTCCATGAACTTCTGTAAATTTACCATGTTTCCACCAACATTTCCA